>JAUJYS010005148.1:0-11279 GCA_033995665.1 Melogona broelemanni
TGACACGACGATTTAAGCAATTATATTTTTCGCAATCGATGTTAAGGCCCATGCTTGTGGTCGGTTGTGTATTTGTAAAATTGAACAAATATATATTCATATTTTCGATTGTTGAGGGACATGCCTGCAATCGTTTATATCTTTGTGTATTTCCTTCAATTATTAAGTTGTTTTTATGTTTCGTTTTTCACATTTCAATTTACAAACATTATATCAATCATTTCAACATAAAAATTAAACGATTCGCAGGTGGAACAGTACTCGAATCGGATTGCAAATCTGTTCTACAACGGCGGTTACCGGAAAGGTGATGTGGTGGCGCTGTTCATGGAATCGAATGTGGACTTTGTGGCGGTTTGGTTGGGTCTGTCCAAAATTGGAGTCATTTCGGCCTTGATAAATTTCAACCTGCGTCATGAATCGCTTACGCACAACATCGGCATTGCAGGCGCAAAGGGTCTGGTCTTTTCATCTGTGCTCGCTGAAGGTACTTGCGAAAAAAATTAAATAATTTCCTCAATTATTTTTGTTCGATGATTTCTTGATCGGTTTTCCAAACAGAAAAAAATGGAAAAAAAAAACATATGTTTATTTAACCTGCTGGAAAATAAATGTTTCTATAATTTTATACAATGATGAAGTGTTTTGTCTGTGTCGTTACAAAATTAATTATTAATTGACAGCCGTCAGAGAAATCCAGCCCAAGCTGACCAAGGGTCTCGAACTGTTCTCCAGTGGACTGAACGAAGTAAAAGTTCCGTCAAAATCACTCGAGGTTCTTCTACCCAACGCGTCCAACGGTCAGCCTCCTGATGTCGGCGTCGGGTGTAGAGGTAAAATTCGCTCTGCTGGGTCCGTTCGTTTTGAAAAGGAACTGGTTCCAGTTTCCCTTTAGTCCTACGAAAAACGAAACCAGTTTCCGTTCCAATACATTCAATTGAAAGTAAACAATTAAAAGGAACCTAGCCGTTTCTAATACATTTCCAAAAATAATCTTGAACTTTTCCGTTCCTTCGATTAAAAAAATATATATATGCAAAAAACACATTTGATAATTGTAATAATCAAACCCATCTTTATTTTCAAGCATTTTCGAAGTTATTATCAGGAAAAAAATGTTTCTAGATTGTTCCGCTGTCGACACACTTTTTTAAAATTGTACTCGTAGAAAATTGAAAGTTCTGGCAAAAGGAATGCTTTAAATAGAAAAGAAACCTCCATTCCGGTTCCTCAAAAAAAATGAAACCGTTCCTAACGCTCCTTCCTAGGAAAAAGAACTTAGGCGTTACAAAGTTGCTCAGGAAAGGAACCAGTTTCTAGGAACATAATCAATGGAAGGGCGAATTGCACTGCTGCGGTGCGCACTTACTTATTGTGTACGTGTGTATCTTCGAACAGTGTTGATAAACGAAAGCAGGAAGAAATAAAATCTTGCTTATTCAATGCACTGTATATGTTTATTTTATATTTGTTCCCATCAGATAAACTATGTTATATTTACACTTCTGGTACAACTGGAATGCCAAAAGCAGCGCCAATGACTAATATAAGGTACGGTTAATTCAATCTATTATTTCTGAGATTATGTGCTCCTCGTGTTGCTTTGGCAATGTCTGAGGGCCACATTTAACTAATAGCCTCACCACCGCAGCCGGTTTTAAATTTTAATAATAAGCTGAAAAAAGAATGTATCCTGAACCATTTAGGAACGAATAATAAGTTAATAAGTTTTCTTAAATAATAAGTTTTCTTAAACAATAAGTTTTCTTAAATAATAAGTTTTCTTAAATAATAAGTATTCCTAAATAATCAGATTTCTTAAATAATTAGTTTTCTTAAATAATAGGTTTTCTTGAATAATAAGTTTTCTTAAATCATGCATAGTTGATATAAATGACATCTGGATTCGGCACAAACTAAATATTTTCCATATTCAAGGATTTTCAATTCAAATGATATATCGATTATATTTAATTTTTTTGTTTAGCGACTAATTTGTTTCCATTTCTTGCAGATACTATTTGGGGGCATGCTTGGCACGCTTTACCTTCAGTTTAACAACGGAAGATCGCATCTACGTCACGCTACCGTTATACCACAGTTCCGGTTTGTGTATTGGGCTCGGTCTGGCGCTGACCACCGGAAGTAGCGCCGTCATCAAGTCCAAGTTCTCAGCCAGCCAATTTTGGGATGACTGCATTAAATACGAATGCACGGTATATTGAAAACAGTTGTCTTGAATATTGATATTAATATTGCCGTGCACGTGAATTAGCTCTTTCAATTCAAGACCGATTTGGCAATCATATTTTTAATTTTTAATCAGGCTATCGGATACATCGGTGAGATGTGCCGATATCTGCTCGCCCAGCCTCCATCTTCCAAGGACAAGGCCCACAAGGTTCGTTTGGCCTACGGCAATGGTCTCCGAATGCAGATTTGGAACGAATTCGTGACGCGTTTCAATATCGGGAAAGTGGTGGAACTCTATGCGGCTACTGAAGGAAATGCCAATATCGGTACTTGAGATGGTTTTAAATGTTATTACGTGTAATTTCACAGTGACTGAGAAAGGAGTGAGTAATATTTTTGCAACTAAAATTTGATAATTGTTGTGGTCAAGTGAATATGGACAACACCTGTGGCGCAGTTGGCTTCTCATCCCGGATTATCCCTTTCGTTTATTCGTTGGCACTCATCAAGACTGATGTGGACACCGGTGAGCCCTACCGGAATGAGAAAGGATTTTGCGTCAAATGCAAACCAGGTCAGTTCTTTAATCCAGTATCCAGTTTTTGGTCAGTTTCCTTATTAATGAATTTCGTGTCGAAGACATTCGTACATTATTGTGTTGAACATCTGAAGATATGCAATGTATATTTCATCTTGATCGCTACGATTTTGTCCTTGTGTTAAAAAGAAACCAACAAAGGTTATTTTAATTAAATAGCTTATCCGTCATCAGATTGTGAAATTTTAAGAGGTAATAGCAATTATCAAGCTCCGTTTAATTTTAGGGGAACAAGGACAAATGATCGGCCTCATCAGTGATGGCGATCCGGTCAGAAATTTCGACGGCTATGTTAATAAATCTGAAAATGCCAAGAAAGTTATACACAATGTCTTCAAGAAAGGAGACAGTTGTTTCTTATCAGGTAAGATATATAGATAAAACCAAAACTATGTTTTACTGTTTTATCCTCAATTATATTGGTTAATTTATTTCTTAAAATGTAACTTGACTAAATTAATTAGCATCTTCTAACTGCTTAAATTTATACGTCGTGTACGGAGAAAAAAAAAAGAGGCAATGAATTTTCTATAACTACGAAAATAGAAAATAGTTTATCACGGCAAATTGTAAATGAAGTTAACTATTTCGAATATATAGATAGTTATTTCTAAACCATTCGAATAACTATTATCTAACGTAATTCAATATCAACGTATTCTTAGGTGATGTGTTAATGATGGATAACTTTGGCTACATGTTCTTTGTGGATCGTATGGGTGATACATTCAGATGGAAAGGCGAGAATGTTTCAACGGCAGAGGTGGAAGCCATCGCCAGCAATATTCTTAATCAAAATGATGTGGTAGCGTACGGCGTGTCAATTCCAGGTATGTTTGTGGATAGCTTGGCTTAATTTTGAAAACAATTATTAGTTTTCTTCAGAAATCCATTCAAAAATCGCGAATATTGCCTATTGAATTTATCTATTGTGTTTATGGAATTAAATAGAAAAATCACTGTCATGGCGAATTATTAAATCTTTTAGAAGGTAATAAATTAAGATGCCATATTGACTGTACAAGTTTAGTGTTTACCAAAATTATTGACCAATTTAAAAAGTGAATTGGAAATTCTTTAATGATCATTAATTTTAACATTACAATAAAAAAAATGATGTAAACTTATTTCTATGTTTCAAGGTACTGAGGGCAAAGCTGGAATGATTGCCGTAGTCGACGCCGACAAGAATTTAGACTTGAAAGCGCTAGCGCAAGGTTTGCAAAAGTCTCTTCCGGCTTACGCCAGACCGCTGTTTATACGAACGACGAACGAAATCAATTTAACAGGTATGACAGCCGTATTCACACTTCCCGACAATTTTTAGAATGTTCTCCCACTGCAGTTCACCACACATATTTGGTTACAAACAGATTTGGGGACACATTATTTATTGTTTACCTGTGTTTGACCTTGTCACCCAGCCAGGGGCTACCTAATGGTCCTGTCTTTCCCCGACAAAAAACTAAATTTTCCCCTGACATTTTTTGGGTCAAATTGTCATATTCAAAATAGATAATCTAAGCCGAAATTTAGCATAACACTGCAAAGTAGTCCAATTTTTCCATTTTCAAAAATATCAAAAAAATATGAAATATCAGTGAGTCTGGAAACGACTTTAACGTTTTAACGCATATGGTCTGCATTGTGATCTATCCAAATCCGTTTTTGAAAAGTGCTTAAGATGCTACAAAATACATGCTCGTATTATGACCAAAATTCATCATTACCTTGCTTGTATTTGTACCTTATGGAAGAAACTACCGCGCACCATAATGTAAATTCAATTTATAATAATTTGTTTCGTTTATGCAGGCACCTTCAAGATAAAGAAAGTGGAGTTTCAAAGGGAAGGATACGACCCATCCAAATGTAAAGAAGGAAATCTGTATTTCTGGAACGGAAGCGAATACATTCCGTTGGATATCCAATCGTATTCCGATATTTCCAATGGAAAAATTCGTCTGTAACGCAAGCTTCTGGTGAATACAACCGTACAGCTTTGAAAATTAAGGAATCTGAATGTTTTGGAGCACTCGAAAGGACCGTAATTTTTTTGTAGTTTGGGATAAACCTTTACATAGTATGATAAATAGTTATTACCTTTAAGTAGCCATTTACTTTCATATTTTGTTTCCTTTTAGCAGTATTGGTAATTTAATTAAGCCATCTAATGTATGTCAAGATACGAGACTTTATTCGCATAAAAACAAAATTAATCACCAGATGCGCAATTCGTCGAACCGAAATGATGGAGACGAACGATGAAGACGAACGATATTGCGATGTACCATTATGTGTACCGGTATCTGGTACATAATTTTGTTTATATACTTAATCACTTAATGATTAATGTAGCAGTCTAATCGTCTGGCTCTATAATGACTAGCTCTATTTATTTATTAACTTAATTTATTTATTAATTTGTTTGGCATTTGTTGGCATCGACAGCTGTATATACGACAAATGTATATATGTAAAATATGAATTTTAAAATGGGTAATTTGGATACTTCGAAAGTGCGCAGAAAGACAAGAATGATTAATTGTTGGCATTGGATGTTAATACTCCAGTTACATCACAAAATTAGGTTTACGAAAATCTTTGGTTTGATCCATGACAATTCTTTGTACAACTCATTCATCCTTTGTGACAATAAATTAAACAGTATGAGTCGATTCAAACACTAATTTGGTCTTGTCGATATTTCTGCTTCAATCGCGCTACCCGGATTTATCGACTCTTTTCTGTACAATCCGTACGGGGGCGCCACTAGCATCTCGTTCGAGCGAGTTCAAAGAGCAAGTTGCCATCTTCCATCAACCGTGACTAATTTTATCATCCGCCATTGTTGGGATGGTAATAGTTGATTGATCCTTTCTTCATTTGCCGAGTTATAGCTCTGAGAGCTTCGAACGTTTCTAGACCGGTGGGAATAATTTGGTCAGCCGGCAGATCGAAACCGTATTTTCCCTGGTCGCGTAATTCCACGGCGAAGGCGTATTTGACTCCCAAGGTGTAGCTGGCCCAATCGACGCTGCCGCCTCCGACAAAGCCTAGACATGCAAATTGTCAAAGCAAGGTAAGCCCAATAATTAATACAATACTTCAAAGATTAAAACTAATTTTGCGTTAGACCTCGGTGACATTAAATCATTTTCTGAATAGATGGATATTGTTGGCTGGTTACTAAGAATTTAGCTTGGCTGTTGAATGTTTACTTATACATATATTACTGCTTTATTGCTTATATAGACTGAGATACGGGCGGTTCCGGGTTCAATTTCCAGCGTAGGCTCTCGTTTATTTGATCACGGGGTTACTACCCACATGAATATGCAGAATATCATGTAGAGATATACATGATATTCTGCACCTCTCGTGCCATGTGGGTAGTAACCCCGTGATCAAATAAACGAGAGCCTTTCACTTCAGTTATCAAGAATAAAATAAAAAACATGTAACGTTTTCATCGTTAAATTAGCACTACGATGTAAGCATGCGCAAGGCGTAGGAATTACCTGACAGCTTGGAAATCGGTCCAACTTTGTAACTTGTTCCGTACATTGATTTTAATGCTTTAGTAGCTAGTTTCGCCATTGCAATCTGTAGAGTAATCAGACAAGAGTTACGGTCAATTAAAACTTGACATGACTAAAATTTGTATGTTATTCAATAAATAGTTTTGCATATGAAGAAAACAAAATGACGACAATTTTCAGTGACCAGAACATTAACGAAACCTAATAATGAAATTCAAAGATAACGGGGTAATTAGAGTATTAAAATGAATGACCATTTCATTGTAATTCCTAGGGGGCCACCATGTAGGGCCGTACGGTACCATCCACATCTGATCGAAAGAATGTAGCGAAAGGACTAGCTGGAGTCGTGGGGCCAATCTGTTAGTCACATCGCGAATGGCGACTGTTTCGCTTTCGGAGAAGGCTTGCGGTCCGCGGTATTTCTCGTGGCAGGGATTGGAATGAGATCCTCTTCCTTAAAATAATCGAATGTCCAAATTGTTTTAATTCACATTGATTTTTTAACGATCAATCTTGCAGATTAATTCCTCTACAACTATGTTTTTTAATAACCCCAATTTAAGAAATTTTTATGCCTTACCGCCAAAGTAAAACTCGAAATTTCGATTCAAATCGACGCCTTTGCATTGAGAATTCCAAATGGGTGTGCGATTCTTTCTCCACATTCGATCCTATATTTCATTCGAACGACATTAGTAAAAATTGCGTTCCAATAAATGAAAATGCAAACACCTATTAAATCGACAATTTCAATGGGTAATGGAATGGGTAATGGAATGGGGCAGCTAGAAATTATTAATTTCAGCCTATTTACTTGCGATTATATTCTTACGTGCGTCCATGTGTACTTGTAGCCATCAGGATTAACAACAGGTAAAATGTACCAATCAAAGTCTTGTATCATTGCTGCCATTGGATCAGACGAATAGTCACTGAGTAGCTGGAACGAGGTACATTAGAATTTCATAGTCTGTCGTATTGACATTTGGGTATATATATATTTTTTTTTTGTTCATGTTTGTGATGATTGACAACTAAACACTTATTGCCTTGTAAATGATAAACAGTGCTGTCGATACAGAAATCCATTCCCTCGCGTGGATTCCAGCATCAATCCAAATGGCTGGTTTGGGGTCAGCACTTGGTATTGAAATCTATAGAAAATATAGAAATAGAGAATTTTTTTAATTGGAAGTTCTATATATTTATTTATTTGTGTTTACCAAATTCTTATTTTTTACCCGAACTACACTTATGTCGTTTCCATAGTAGGTTGTTCCAACGCTTTCCACTGAGACAAGTTCACGGTGAAACGTGGAAATATTGTTCAAATATGAGTAGATCTGCAACAAAATAAAACGCACTAAAACTTCAAGTAGGAAAAATTCTTTATTAGATAAGTTTTTTTTATAATTCCATATAAGAAAAATTTACCTCGTCCATTCGTAAGTAGTTAGAGAAGAGAGATGACATATCATCCTTTTTCTTTTCCTCTTTTGGCGAGTACCAGTAATTGTTTGATGTCCTTCTGTGTTCATTTGTCTGGTGCTGAATATTGGTCGAGTGATCGCTGTTGAGTTTGAAAGTCAATTTCTATCGTTTGTTTGTTTGTCGAATTATTAGAGGGATTATTAGTGGAATTTCAAAAATTATAAACCATATCATATATGGTCTGTTCACTGTACTTACTTGTACGCCTGAGGATGACTGCCAGTAAAAGTGTGTCCGTTGCTTTTAGGTGGCCAAATCGTTGTCAAGGAAGGCAACATCGAGTATAGCCAATTGGTTCCCGTCGTTATGGCCGATGACCAAAATGGACGTTTGGTTTTTTCTTGGTTTGGGATAGTCTCCGACAGTGGCCATCCGGCTAGAGATATGCGATTTTGCTAAAAGAAAATGAACACTGAGCATTTGAAATGAAGCATGCGATAATGGTACGTACGTGCGTGCATGTGACTAGCGCTTGCCTGGTGCACCTTTCATTTTTAATTCTTATTCATTTTCAAAGATAAAGACATTACTAACTTTGCTTAACTATTAACATCATATATTTTGAATTCTTCAACTTAAAAGAAGAAAGAAATTGCATTCTTTAACCCATATTCGGTAAACATCAAGCAAATTTAGCTAAAGCGGATGTCCCAATAAAAATCTTTCGTTTAAAAGCACCGCTCATAGTTGCAAAAAAAATGAAATTACTGAATGCCACAATACTGGTACAGCGTTTCTGTATGTGGACACCCTGTACGTGTTATGACGTAAATCATATAAAAGCGTAGTGTACTATCCATTCACAGTCACATAATAAATAATAGTGTCACAGTCACATAATAAATAATATTTATTTCACACCGTGATGATAAAAACTGCGGAACTATAATTTAAATTGCATACAGGGACTGGCAGTGCAAGACATTCTGTTGTACTTGGCATGTTTACTTGTCATGTACTTATTTTTTAGATGCTCACATCTTGCGCACACACAGAGCAAAGTGTAAAACAAATTGGTCGTGTAGATATTAATTATACATACCTTGGCGCGCGCTCCGCTGACTAACAAGGCGATGCTATGCGTTCTCTCCAAATTATTTGCATAATGTGCTTTGTTAGGCAGACTTCCTCCTTGTGAATGGCCAATGTGCATATTGTAACTTGGCCAGCAGCAACTAACCAGGAAAAACAAAGCATTGTTAATACATGTACGACGAAAGATAATTGCGGTGCTGTTGGCAAGTATACTAATAACTCCATTAGGTTTAACGAAATACAAATTGTAATTTGTTTTCCTCGTGTTCATTATTCAGTGCCGCTCCTCGTCAAGTCTGACGTCTTTACCTCGCATCATGACATGCTGCTTCAACAAAGAACAATCAAAATTTTATATAGCCATATATCTGTATTGACCGCACTATACGTACACGTACAACTAACTATCTCAATCGCCATAAACTTGACGACATTTGAATTGCAATACTATAATACTATACTATCCTCTGACATGTAGGAAATTAAGAAAGATAATCGCGGAAACTTGATACGATCTAAGTCATCAATAAAAATGACCTGTAAGTAACAGGGACACCAATTTTTTTTCTCTTCAATTTTGCTTATTCCCAATGTTGCTATTCTGTAACAATCACATGTGTTAAACTGTTAGTATTCGCAAATGAAAAATATTTTTTCATAAGTTTCTCAGTGTCGCAGATTCGACCTCAGATTAGCAAGAAAATGCTGACTTTGTTCTTTGTATGTGAGCAGAACTTGCGGCACGAGATGAACATGCAAAATTTATCAAAGTCACCTGGCGCAACCTAATTTGTACCGCATTGCAAGAACCATTGTGTACAGACCCAGTTCCGCTTCTTGACGCGGTCAAGATGCGTGAAGGTAAATCAGATGCCGGTCGACCTCACCCAGAAACCCTAGCGTGCGCTCTTAAGAGATCGTCGCGATACATAGGAGTCGAACAGTATATATTTATTCAATCATGACCTTTCAAGTTCATTCAAGACTTGCCGACTTTTGTCAATTTGTCAATGACAGGACACGAGTTTACAATATTTAAAATTAAAAATTGCTTTTACTTGTACCACTGATTTACTGCATTCAAATTAGAACAAATTAAAGTATAGTTTGCCTTCTTATTGATAACAGTTAAAAAGTTAAAAATAAATTAATATTTTATAATTTATAATGTTTAATTTTACAGTTGTCTCGTTTCATAAATACATTCCCTCACAAAGACAAATACATCATACAAATGTCGAAGCATAATTGCGCACGGAAAGTATTGTAGAATTTATTCTTACCTTGGATTAATAACCGATTTCTGGGTCGTCTCTGCAGAATTCATGATAATGCCAAAAAAGTGTAAAATCGTTGCTATTGTGGTCAGCGAAAATAACGCCATAATCCGGTTCTGTGTTGGCGACACTCTCGTCAATCGATTTGGTCTTTAACGAAATTAAACGTTTAGAAAAGCGTGGCACTGTTCCTCCCTTCTTATTGTCCACAAGAAAATTGCCATGTTAATATATCCAATATTGCGTGCAGCGTATAACACGCGGTTGTTCACAACACGCTCACTGATCACTCCCGTTGGCTGGACGACGAATACAGACGAGGAACTTAAATAAAGCGTTCGATTCGGTAATCCTGGTTATGTTACATTAAACGTCGTTGATTCCATAGATTTTTTAAAAGGTAACTTATGTCGAAAACCATTGATGTTTACTCGAAGTCGCGGATAAATATGCACATGGAATTTTGTCAAAGCGTTTGACAATTTTTGAAATAATCCTTTTAAGAAGTGACCTCTTACTGTTCCGATTGTCGTTTGTTGCAGATGAAGATGCACGAATATTTAAAATAAACCGTTTGCACAAAAGCAGCTTCGCGGAATAGGAAAAACAACCACAACTGCACAGCAAGTGAATTAGTACGAAAGAAGCATCGCGCACGTGGTAGAAATACATAAGGGCGCACCTGACTAGCTATCTGAGTGCGCATCTTTCGAGTTGCTTTAATTTTATTTCGATCGGTTGTGGAAGAACTTTTTTTTTTATATAAGTCGCGTGGGGACATGGACGTACTCGAAAGTTGAGGTGCGTGCATCTACGCTTGTACGTTGCTGATCGTTCGAATAAAAAAGTACGCTGCTGTAAAATGACGTTTATTCATTCGCAGTCGGAAAACGTTACTTGATCTAGATAACTTTGTTGAATGGTATTTTCCTAATGTTGACCTCATACAATACTGGTAGACCCAGCTGCGAAATTAGAATTGCCAATTACTGGTAGCTTCTCAGACCCCCCAGGCGGGTTATTAACAATCGGTATGCAAATTAAAAAGCTTACTGAAGCTCACTTAGCTGGGAGCGGTGGCGCGTTCCTGTAATCCCGCTGCTGGGAAGCGTACTAACCGATGGCTCATGAGCCTACGGT
>JAUJYS010005149.1:0-11279 GCA_033995665.1 Melogona broelemanni
ATAGCTAAACATCAAACAGGAGCTGAAATAATAATTTATTTCACAGATGTCTTTCGCCCATTTCGGGACGTCAAAAATACGGGAAACGGGAAAATACGGGATGGGAATACGGAAAACGGGAAAGTCAAAAATACGTTAAAAAGACGGGCGTTATTTCGGGACGTCAAAAGTTAATTGGGGATCCATTTTCGCGCCTCACCTTACCCCGGGCGTAGCCGGGCACATTTACTAGTATTCAATAATTTGTGAACAGAATTGCGCTCCTTAAATTCCGAATCAATTTTGTATTGTCAATGAAGTCCTAGAGCTCTTTCGGCTGATAGAAGATTTCGCTACCTACGTAGCATCAAATACCTAGAAAGAAATACTAACGTTGCGCAAATTCCCCGAGCAACCTCGAATTATTATAAATGTGTTGCTAGGCTAGTATGTACGTTGTGCACTGTGTATTACATTACACGATCCAATAAATTGCTCGATAGCGTTGAAGATCACTCTTTTTTCGTCCCGCGTTCCTATTTTTATTATTATTTTTCGGTTCCGGGTGCAGAACCAATAAAAACTATGGCGGTCGTTCGACGATATCTCGCCAACGGTTACCAAGGCGGTTTCCTCAAATTCTAGCTTATAAAATGATGGCGACGATCGAGTGAGTTTGTTTAACCGGAAGTAGTTGTGCCAGGAATCAGATATGCAATCGTTTCCTCGATCTACTTCATCCCCCATTCGAAAGAAGGTGCGTCAAGCTAGCTCCCACACTTTTTAGAATACAGTTAAGGTAGCATTGATGTTTCGGATATCGAAAGAGAAAGTACTAAAATAATTCCAGATATTTTTAATTATACAGTAAACGTTTTAAATTTTACAGTTTTAAAGAATACTATTAAGGTAACAATGATGTTTCGAAAATCAAAAGAAAAAAATACAAAAAATTTCAAATATTTTTCATTTTACAGTAATTGTTATTTAATTTTGGGTCCGAATTCCTTTGTTACTTTAATTAGTTAAATAATATCACGGTGATATAAATATAAAATATAATAATAATAATAAATATAATAATATATCAAATATCGAATAAAATCGCATCGGGCTATCTTACCGCGAGACCCGCTTGTGGCGGGACTGATAGTTCAGTTGGTTAAGTGACGGATCATAAATCTGTCACGGAGTCGCTCCTGAATCATATTGTGTTCTGAGACCTGGGTTTGAATTCCTGGTTTGGGTAAAAGTCAATTAACAAAAAATATAACGTTTTCAATTCTCAGATTCACATGGTCACGGATTGGAGCCTCGATCGTAACAGGGGAGAGGGATATCAGAAAAAAATATTGCATCTTCGTAAACTTGCCACCTGACCCCTGTCATTAGCCCCTCCAGGATTGCTTTTGATTGGATATTGTAATTGTGAACGTATTACTGCGATCATCATGACCATCTATTAAAACGGGCCTTCATAGGGTTGTGTTGCAATTGTGGATTCCCGACAGTGTCTACATCATGAGCAAAAATACGTAACATTGGCAGGGTTTTTTTTAACATCGATAACGATTTTCATGCAATTTGTATATTCGCGACAACAAAACGTAGACGAATTTTGAATTCCCTAGTCATCGCAGCGCCGTCTTACGTTAAAAAGTAAAACGTCAGTCTGGAACGGACTATAGCTCGCGCGTCTATCTTTTCTGCCACCCGCAACTTCTCCTCCATTACCGCTAATATACCGCCGACGTTCTATCAATTCTAAATCGTGTGTCTTTCTTTCTCTGTTGCTACGTGCACCAGGCTCTAACCCACCCCCCGCGACGCCAATAAAGTATATATGGATTCAATCTAGTTGTCGCGTGGTACCCGGCCCAGCCAATCCTATATCGCCAATCGTTCTCTCTCTCTCTTCATCCTTCCCGTTTTTTCTCCTTTTTATCCGTTTCGTTTTTTCTCGTTCACGGTCGTACGTACAGTATATGGCCATTGTCACTTGCACCGTTGATAGTTTTTCCTTGTGTTTTTCTTTTTATTCGCTCGCTTGTCTCTCGCTCCTTTTGTCACCCGGATTTCGAGACCGTCGTACATGTGGGCCCGTGTGAGTGATTTTATAAACGACAATTGGCCAATAAGAAGCGAGGTACTCCAGCCACTACCATATGGTTTGACGCAGTTGTTAGTCGGAAATTCTGATAGAGGAGGGCCTCAGGCTGTACTATCCTATCAGAAATTGGCGAAAGCGGAAATTGGTTGTTTGGTAATTGGACATCCTTTCTTTTACATTCATATTAAAAATTAGACGGAAACGAAAAAAATCGATAAACAATTTTTAAAATATGTTCCATCGTAGTTCAGTCGATTGAAGGAGTGATTGCTGTCGCGAATATCCCAGGTTTGATTCCCGGATCGGTTTATGAATTTTTGTTTCCTAATTTTCTTATTCGCACTTCTACCACAATACTACCAAATTAGATTAAGATGCTATAAAATCTAATTCTGTTATTAAATCATATTTACGCTATTATATTAAACAAAGTTTTTTTTACCTTATTGATGGCGGCGAAGATCACGGGTTCAATCCCCGGATCGTGTTCTGAATATATGTTTTTATATTTTTTTTATTCGTATTTTATTACTGAAATTACAATTCCAACAAATGATATTATGATGCTTCAGAGTAAAAAAACCAAATTATGTTTTTAATCATATTTTTGCTATCAACTAAAGTCTTTTGACCGTAAAGTCGATTTTTTTCGCGAGACCAGGAAAAGGCAGCGTGCTATATATGCGCTGTAGGCCATAACGCGTACAGTATAAAAATGCTGTAAAAGAAACCTTTTGAATAAGTCAACAGCGTGTGATGAAATGGGGGAGCAGCACCATATAATATACCAGTGTATAAAATAGAACCTTTGTCGGGAAATGACCACATTTGCGCCGCGACGGAAAAGTGCAAACTGGCTTTTTAGGGTCGAGCCACCGTGACCGATGGTTACCAAAATTATATATCTTTTTTTTTTTTTTTTTTCGCTTAACGCTATAAAACAAAGTGACAGGTATTTTATTTTGTTGCAACGCTTCAAAATGTCGATCGCTAGAGGGGAACCATTTGGCGTTGAACAATGACTCACTCACATTGGGGCTACTCTGTTAACATTTATATATTTTTTAAGTACCTGTATATTGAACAACAATATGTCCAATAAGAACTCAAATAAGAAAACTTCGAAATTCATTAAAAAAAATTGATAGAAAAAGCATATTCGAGATATGGCAGATAATGAGGCCATCTGGTGGCGTTTCTAAGAATATAGTTAGTTGATCGTTGATCGGATCAATAGCACAATCGATAGTTGTTTTTATTTATTTTTATTGTAGCCCAATGCTTTGAGTGATGAATTTGAGTTGGACTAAAGGTTTTGGAATGAACTGGCTGCCCCCGTCAAATGGCAATCACACACTACTCGTCTGCGTTGCACGGCGCGTTAAGACTTACTATAGGCTAATGCTGTGAGAACGCCCATTCTGCCCCCGATACATCGGCAATCACACAAAACACGCTTGTAATGCGGGATAAACTATGATCAGGCTCATTTTGCGAACCGACTCGTTTATCAGGTTTACCGAACCGTACGCAGAGACCTAAAAATGACGGCAAGCTCAGATCATAGGGATCACTTCGATGAAAACACTTTAATTTACGGCAGCTGCATCGAACAAATATATGCCCCCCCCTCAATTGATTCAAATAGCACTCTCAAAATAATTACTGTCTTTCATTGAGGGGCAAGTCTGAGAGAAAATATGCGACATTTATTTAGTTTCCTACAAAAATAGACCGCGTTCACTTATGTTAATGAACTAACAATGATTTGATTTTATTATATTCAACGACAAAAGTTCATTAAACATTCGTTGACTCAACACACTCTAACTCTTTGGTCGATCACCGGCAAGTATCATCGTCTAGCTTCTGCACGATCTAACCAAAGATATGTTGCAAACGATGTCCATCAGACTATCGCTTTCCAAAACTTCCACCAGGTTCGCGAATGTTGGTAATATTTAGAGTGGTTGGTAAAAAAATATGAGCGTCACGCAAGCAAAGCCAAGAAAGAAAAAAATCATTCCCATACGAAGATCAGCTCTCTGCGCGAAAACGCCTATCCCGCCCCACCGAAAGCACACACACACACACACACACACACATACACATATATACTGCCGCCTGCATTTAATACCCACTTCGAGCAACCACCACTTTGTACGTAATGGGATAGCAATGGCATGTACATGTGCACGTGCGCAGTATAGTGTTGGTAGGGGGTGGGGTGTACACGCTCGAAGGGGGCATTTACATTTTAATAGTGCTTGGTATTCACTCCCGTGTGTTTGTCGAGTGCTGTCGCCTTCGGGATTGTCGTGAGTGTGGATCCCTCCCCACCCCTTCCTCCCAAGTGACTGCCCACGTTGGAGCACAGGCGACTTTTACACACACGGACCAATGGCCACGGCAGAAAGTATAATTTTCCTACATGGCATCGCTTTTACATTGGGTACATTTTATTCGAACTCCGTCGCATCAGTGAGGGGCAACCCTTTCATCTTTGTATTTGCATAAGTGGATCTACTAATAAGCCTAAATAATTGATACTCGTATGTACCGACATAGGATAACTTTAGCAGGTGAGCAAGCTGGCGCTGTGGAGTGTTCACATGATCGCAATTATTATTTAGCAATGAGCAACGTTACACGCAAGTACGTATAAAGTATAATTGCGGCCACGCGAACGCTCCATAGCGCCACTATTAAATTTTGATCATGTTAGATTTTAACGGTGCATACGGGCAATAGTGTAATAGATGCAGAATTTTTATGGTATTTTGCGTACCATTTGTGATAAGATTGTGGACAAACTTCTTGCAAAGTAGTCGTTTGACAACTATCTTTAGTTTTCTAAAGTTGAATACTCTTGTAGTTTCTTATGTTGTAAACACGAAAGCATATTTAAATATATATATATAATGTTAATCACAACAGTGATCGATGTACTTTGGTGTTAAATTTTAATAGTTTTAACTAGAATGTGGAATCAATAAGTTTACGTGACTGCAAATTAGTTACTATTATGCTACTTTATCTTTGATATATTTTATCTTGTGTGTTTATCGCGATCTACAAAGGTATCAAAATTATCATAAAAATTAAAGTTATTCTACAATGAACTATCCAATATAGAATGATGATTTCCCAGAATATGTCTTTTTTTTTCCTTAAGAGTTTTAAGATTAAATTGCGATCTGTGGTATTCCATTTTCAGTCACGATGTTTCAAGAATTGTATGTCTGATTCTTTTCGTAACAGTTACGCGTAGCTATAACTGTCCGATAAAAACCGACAAGGTTTCGCCGAATCACAGGAAGAGCACCGCATTTTTATTTTTCCGAGGGAATTGCATGCTAGCCATTTTTCGGGACCCTTAGAAGAGCCATAAAAACTTTAACTTGGTCTAAAAATGCAAAGGATACGTACTTTTCTGTACAGATAGGTAAAGCCAACGGTCTTGAAATTACGAAGAGTAAGTCGACAGTTTATACTTCTGGCACGGTGGTTCAGTTGTCGAGAAAGGAGACAAAATGCCATTGACATGAGATATCATGTTAGTAAAATGGGACGCTAGTACATTTTTTTACAGCACGTGATTCTCGGGTTTGGAACGCACCATTTCCGTCACAATCTATTTTAAACGCTAGCGTTAGTGTGCTCACACTTGGTTAGCTTCCGCAAGGTGGCGCGGTTATAAGACAAGTTCAAATGAACTGTAACGCGCAGAAGTGGCCAGCCAAACCTATAAGGTAGGGACAGAGTTAGGTAGGTACTAAAAGGAAAAAATAAATTTCCTAAGGACGCTTTTATTATTATTTTTTTTTTTTAAACGGAAGGTTTATCAATTTAATCAATGTTTAATATGCTTTATGAATACAGTATAAAGGCATTTTATCTCTAAAATTTAAAAATATTAATAAATTCTACATCTGTAATTGAATAAGGAAGAAAGAATAAAAATGATTGCAAAGTTAATGTATGAGAATCACGCAATTCATTATCGCACCTATTACGCAGTAAACGATGGATGTGACCCATTTCCAAACCGTGACGTCATGCATCACGTGCCGAAACAACGAAATTGGATGGTTGGTTGAGTTTGTTAACATTTAAACCATACCCCATATGCGAACTATTGTATACTACCCGTTCGAGTCTAATGGAGGAATGGAGGGGGAAAGCATAAATTATTTCCTAATTGCTCAAATTAGTCAAGGGAAGAGATTGTGTATCTAGATGTTGATAATGTTGATAATCACGGGTTTCGCATTCATCAAACCGAACGTTGAGATTAGGCCTAGGGGCTTTCGGCGCCTCAGGCTCGGATGCCGGAGAAATTAGAAGGGATGTAGGGTTCTGTCGTTGAGATAAGGGAACATTAGTCCGGGCGTCTCTATTAAATAAAAATGTAACAGAAAAGCGTGTGTAAATTAAATTCCTCATTCATTCCAAATTCCTCATTTGCACTTTTTTAACACCGTTTTCCAGTCGTTAGGAGCAGCGTATGTTTGAAACAAGTGTTAGTTCACATAGCTCTTTTTTTTCAGAGATAAACTAAGCTTTGATTCCGACTTGAAACGGGGACAAAATACATGTAAACAGTATGCAAAATAATAATTATTAATATTATACCAAATAATATAGAAACAATAATGTAATGCATGTGCATATGCAATCCTACCGATTGGATTGAAAATATTTGGAGTGACTCACAAGGTGGGATTGAAAAGATTTGGAGTGACTCACAAGGTGGGATTGAAAAGATTTGGAGTGACTCACAAGGTGGCGTCTAAAGTGGGAGGCAAAGTCACTGGTAAAATATCTTATCTTGTACTGAATATTAATTTATTGAAATATTTAATATTTCAAATGTTTCATTGATTAAATAAATAAATAGGTACAATACTGGTAAGGATGTTGAATATGAGTCGTAGAAAGATTAAAACGAAGATTAATGGAAACATTTATAACCAAAAATGAAATAGTTAGCATTTTTATATGTTAGTACTGAATTTGTTAGGGGAAAAAATTCAAACGATTCTAAATAAATATGTAATGATGGTGGTAATTGGTTTGTGTATTTTTTTTTTTTTTTTTTGCATCACGCCGTAGATTGCCACGATAAGACTGACTGGAAACCGTTACCGTGTGAACGCGCCTTAAAAGTGAGCCAATAACAGAGAGTGTAAATGGCGAGGATGGTCGAATTAATGCGCGGTATAGTCTGCTTTCCGTGCACGTGGCAGGCGCGTGCTGGGTTTAATTAAATAAGGCGCGAGATAAAATGAGGCCCTGTGAGTGATGGCCTTCGAAACGCCGAAATCAGCGAGAGCGAAACTTCGCCAACACGGGCCACCCCGGCGAACCGTCAGAGGCGCGACCGAACGGCGTACACATGTATATGTATAAGAATAATTGCCGAATGCGCCCAAGCGCGGAAAACAAATTACCCCTTGATACCCTCATCTAGCCATCTGTCACCAAACCCAAGAGAAACGTTAGGCTCCATCAATAGTGAGAACGAGTGCGACTGAACAAAACAGATCACGTCGTAACGACAGAAACGTCGTAGGTGTTTTTTTTCTCTTTCTTTTCATTTGAGTTGGCGTCGATTTTCGGATTGATTAATTCGTTCGAATAATGGTGGTAATGCGCGCCTATAGTGCTTTGTTGAGATATTTCCAAAATCATTTTTTCAGTCACGTTTCAATTCACTTTAGATTTTTATTGATCAGTATTTTTAGAAGCATTTTTGATCTTCGTATACGTTATTTCTAAAAAATCTCTTGGCGTGAAAATCTTAAGAGTACTCTGTAGCTTACCTTTACCAAAATCATTTTTTCAGTTTATAAAGTTGACTGCTTGCATACTGGATGTCGTTATAGCCAATGGATGCAAAATCCATTGTCTGGAACGACATTTATTGTCCATCGCTGTGAACGTCGGTTGTCGAAGTCATGTCGACTTTAGAAAAGAGTATGGACGCTACGCTTTATCGCTATGTGGCTCACATTTCACCGTCACTGGCGTTTAACCAGCTGTCCGGAACATCTCCAAAAGGCACCAATACTTTGTTGCGCACAGTTTGCCATTTTAGCCATGTTGACATAGACATTCCCATTTGCATAGCCATAGCCATATTGCCATTGACTTAGACATATTACCATACTAGATATTAAAATGTTCGCTGCTAGGTGCGAAAGGCCCCGAATGCTAATCAACGAGGCCATCTGTCTTGATGACGTTGCGGTGACGAGAAGGCGTAGTCACGTCTGCCAGTGTTGCCCCTTACCCACATTAATCCCACCCACTACCCACAAAACCAGGCATCACTCTTTCTCTTCTGTCTGAATTGTATTTCAAATCGATATCTCTCCCGGCAGAAAAGGAAATGAGATTTTTCTCAAATGGTCCTAAAATAACTCGCAACTAGGCATTCATCTTTCACGGTGATGCCAGATTGCGACCGCGCTAAAAAAAATTCTGGATATCGAATGCTCATAGAGACTTGGCTTTGTTGCCGCTTTTTCTACGTTATGGCGCGAATAAAAAATTGAAACCATGACATTCCATAAATTAAAAGTGTCAAACAAATTTGGTGAACTGAGGTTGAAAAATTGGTCTTTTTTACAGGCAGTTGAATTGGGTTACTGAAATTCAACGGCATTTTTGCTGCAGAATTCAGATTCCTGTAAAAATTTCTATTATGAATTTTTGAAATTTTCTACTCTACTAAAATCCTACTAAAAATTACTACTAAAATTACTAAAAAAAAATACTACTAAAATCTACTTTTTTGTATCGGGGGAAAAAAGCATGCTGCGTTTCACGACCTTGGAAATAGAATCATCAGGCCGCTTTCGAAGGAGCTCCCTACGGGCGTGAAAAAAGGCTTAGCCACCTATGAAACGTGTATCGGCCTACTAACTTATTGCAACGCTCGCCGAGCGATTTGATTGATGGAGTAATTTCTTTTATTTTTTTATAAAAGCGAGCAATGCATCAGTCGTGCTATATAGATGTTCTCTGTATATACACGATCCAAATGGGAAAGAAAATCCTTCATAGCCGAAAGTAGCACACAACAACAAAAAACAGCGTTCGGAAACAGATAAACCATGGTATGGATGCGCGTTGCAATTTTATTACATCTCTTACCCGCAAAAAGCTACACGAAAATCGGTAATAAAAATAAAATATTCCCAAGACCAACAGCCATATCAGATAAAAGCACGTAATTATTAAGCGACTGACGGCCATTAAGATTTACCGGTAATCGGAAGGGTCTCTTTAAAATTAAATTGAATACGCCACACACTTTTACAATGAGAAACTTTGTTTACGTTTAATTAAGATACAACCTTCGAAGATTCTCAAGTGTTGAGCCTTTTAAAATAAAACATTTAATATGAGATACGAAATAGGTTATTTCATAAACTGGTCACTTGACCCACGCCATAGCCCCCCCCCCCACCCGGTGCTGCTAGCGGGTACAAATTGTAATTGTAATTGTAACCTTCGGGCAGTAAGAAAACACATAGGCTCATAGACTCGCTCGTTTTTAATTTTTCACTCCAGATGACATTTTTGTAAAGCTCCATGCTTGTGATCATTCATGGTAGATTTGTGTATTACTTTCGTGTTTAACACATAGACTCAGTTGTTAATCTTAACACATGGGCATTTTTTTTTGTAGTCTGTTCCAAAAACAAGATATCATAAGGATATCGATACTGATGAGGACAAAATCGCTTTTATCGATCAGATGGTCATTAATCAGCTCACAAACCTACTGAAAGAAATCGAAAAGTTTCTTATTGTGCGTATACGAATCCTATACAGTGCTGTCCGCATAAAAACAACAATTATGCAAATGGATAATTGTGATTAATGAAATTTATACTTTGGTGGTTCACTGTCCACGCCCAAATTATAATCAAATAAAAGTACAGGTACGTTTTTAAAATGCGATTAAGTTGCATGCGCTGCGGCGCCAAATTAAAAACCTAATAAAAAAATCATGATGCACCTTGTGCACATTTCACAAAGGAAAACAACCGTGTTTACGGGTTTTTCAGCCGCAGACGATTGGTTGCAAATGCGAATGGTCTGTGCGAAAACAGCTAAAGATCTGGTTCTGAATCAGTTTCTAGCAATGACACTTGTTCTGCCCCACGATTGATGTGTTAGATACGAATCCCTGGAAATAACTGAATCTGTTTAAGCCTCCCCTTAATAGTATCATACGCATCAATGGGTATTATGTGCGATGCGGTCATTGGGCCGTGTATGTAATGGATGGAACCTGAAATGGTATCACCTGGACGGGACCGTTAGGTGACTGACGGATCGTAAATTTGTCGATTTCGGTCCAGAATCAGACTGTGTTCTGAGTTCGAATCCCGGTCTGGGTGAAGCTTACTCATTCCTCAGAAATATAACTTGATTCATTCCCAGATTCACGTGGCCCACGGATTAGTGAATGTGTTCCGATGGCAAAATGCGATTCGAGGATATTCCTCGGTTGCTATTAGCCTCTCTCCTGGGCTGCCTGCCGGATTGTAATTGTAACCTTATAAATCCTATGAACCGTAATTTTGAATTCCCTCAGGGTCCAGTGGGTTTTAAGGGCGCACGCATAAATTTGCACAAATTAAAACTGTGCTGTTCTACCCAACGAGCGCAAGGGTAAAGCCGGTTGACCCTGGTCAAGTTCTCCAGGGATTTGAGTGAACAGTGCCGTCACCGCATCCTGTCCAGACATGCCAAGTAGCTAGACAAGGCGACAGGTATAGTTAGGGAGCTGGGGTAGGGCAAACGGTAAATGTAAACATAAAAAATAATCGCGATTCAACTTTTGACCGAAATTTACGCCGACGCTTCATGCATGTGTGTGTATGTGTACGTGTGTGGCCTAGATTCGGGGCGATGTGATTTGGCTCCGAGCTGCCCCGCCCAGAATACGCTACCGCGCGTTCCAACTAACCGCGTTCGCGGTCATCCAACGTAAAGTACAACCAAACAATACTTTATGAGAAGTAATCCTTAGGGATAGAAACGGCAACTTTCTGGTGGTGCACGATGTTTATTCGGGAACAACAAAAAACTTTCGATACAAAAATAATTGTACGTGGTTACATATTATTCGCGTTTACAAAAAATACATAATTGATTCCATTGTTGGCAT
>JAUJYS010005150.1:0-11276 GCA_033995665.1 Melogona broelemanni
TCACTTCATGTTATGTTTTTGGTTAGGCAAGTCAGTTTCGCTACGCACCCCACTCGATACCGTATTTTCTGGTCGCTTGTTAGGGTAAATTGGACATTTACCAAAAATATATAAGAAAAAAGTATAAGTATAAAATATTTGGTAAAAATATTTGTTGTTCCAGCACTGTATTGATACTGGTGATACGCTTCATACGTCATGTACAGTAGATCCTTGCTCAGGAACTGACAATACAATTCAGTTGGTCTAGGTCTCCTATCTCAACAAGCGTCACATATTATTCCGTCGAATCTGAGCGGAAAGCGAGCGCATCTCTGTCGCTGCCTATCCACCCTCACTGTATATCCACCAAATACATTACACCGATCTCCTTTCGGCAATGGCCACGCGGAATGACCATAAATCACGTCCAAATTTGGCAGAGAC
The DNA here is from genome assembly GCA_033995665.1 of Melogona broelemanni. Classification (NCBI taxonomy): domain Eukaryota; kingdom Metazoa; phylum Arthropoda; class Diplopoda; order Chordeumatida; family Chordeumatidae; genus Melogona; species Melogona broelemanni. The sequence goes on from JAUJYS010005150.1 coordinate 427, forward strand.
TTGGCGCGGGTTACCACCACCGCGTTCAAGGTAATTCGAAGAGAGCGAAAGCGAGAGAGGAGCGACCGCGCCATCGACATTCGCGCCATTCCGCGGTTAATGAGGCTTGCAGCCCCGATCTCCCGCTCTCGCTAATGGAAGTGCTACAACGCGCGTGACAATTGAGAGCGAGAGTGAGGCATCTCGCAGCGCCACCCACGGGCGGCCACGTGACGATATCCACCGTCAGATCGCTCTTGGTGGCGCCGTCCTTTGTTAAAAGTTTGACTAATCCGCAGTTTTTTCATTTTTTTTAGAATACTCGTACACTTATTTTATCAACCTTCATTTTTAAGAGATTAGTTGTTATTTGTCGCAGATTTTGTGAAAGTCAATTTGAATACAGATAAATGAAAGTGATAGAAAAGACTTTCTAGAAAAATAATGGCATCCTGGTGGAGATGCTGCGCGGTCGTCACCGCCGGCAGGTGGCGGGCCTTCCACACGATGGCAATGGAGCGTGCACGCACACCCGAGTCGTTCTCGGATCCAGCAGTCTGGGGGAGAGAGAGAGAGAGATCCGATGGCAGACGCGGGGTGCGCTCAACCGATCCGGAAGAGCGACGAGCTGTGCGCACATGTACGTGTCCTTTGTCGCGCGCGACGTCGCCGCGCAAACCATGCAACGCGTGCAACCAAGGGTTGCACTACGATCAGACTCGCAGTGAACGGTACAAGTTCGAGTTTACGTAACACATTTTCGGTAGTTCCCTTGAGCTTCTATTGACCTTCCTTATTAAAAGTTTTGAACACTAAGCTTTAATACTTTATAGTGGTATAACATCTTCTGAATTTTTTTTATTTTTTTTTATTGGATTTTTTTTTTGGAGAATTTGACTTAGAGAACGAAATTTCTATTTCGATTTTCTAATACCTATTCACAATTAAAAATGTCATTGAGAATAACTTAGCAATTGTAGATGCCTTGATAGACTCTGTTGTTTCTACATATGGCTCGAATCAGCACTCTCAGACAGACCACCACATGGAATGGTCATGTGATGTGGTGTCCGGCCTCGGTGGACATCCAACCCTGACACCCAACGACCATGCGACAGTATCGTCGTTGGTGCGCGATGGTGTGTCGAAATGTGCGCGTGACACTTTCGGGGAGAGGCGACGGCGCAACTCAAAATGAGATACGAAATGTTCACGCACGACGGAACATTAAAAATGAGCGCTGCGGCGCTGACAAGTTTGGTGGGTTTCGGCTTTCCACCGAACGGCATGACGACGCTCTCTCTCTCTCGCCTAGTTGGACACGTGACGTGCGTTTTCATTCGCCAGATTTTCTCCGTAGTGGCGGCGGTGAACAGCAATTTGAGCGAACCGAGACGGGCCACGACGCGAAGATAAGCTTACAAATCGTCTTTTTATAAGTGGCGAGCGAGAAGAGCATCATCGGTATGCGCGCATGCGCGACGTTGCTCCTCCTCTTCTTTCTCTATATATATGACTTGGTGCGTTATGGGCCAGAAGCAAATAAACTCTCATTTATACAAATGTCCGAAAGTGAAGTATTTTAACATTTAAAAATAAAAATGCGACCAAGTGGCCATAACACCATTACACGTTTGACCACTTTTTTAGATTAATTAAATTTCATCAATATTGGACATATAGATCCAGGAATTGCGCCCTGCGGCCACAAGTAGCATTGCAGCGATGCATTACGGGGTTGCCTTGTAACAAGGGGCACCAAATGCCGCAGAGCTCTTGACACTGCACCTTCGCGTCAGATTATTTCTCCTAACGGCGGACGCAAGGCCATGCTGAGATTATCGATGACTTCTGACGACGAGATCTTCAAGGCAGAAAAATGTTATCATATGAGCAAAACTTTTATTTTAAAAAACAACATTAAAACATTACTTATTCAATTAATAAAATGAAGATGCCATAATTTTAATGTAAAATTTGATGTTACCTGTAAAAGTGTTTTTTTTTCGGAAATACTTTTCAGGATTAAAAAATTGTGGGGGGCGTGGTCAAACAAATTTTTCATTAAAATACAGAAAAATCCAAATCACCAGGCGTGGTTCCCAGGAGGTTACTGACACCATTGCCGAGCATGCGCAGACTTGTCGTCTACTGCACGTGACTTTCGTCTTTTTCCGCACCAACGACATCTACGTAAAAGGAAATAGAAGGGGAGGGTGCGTAGAGGTGAATCTCACCGCACCATCACCCTACTCACCGCACACCAACCGCCGCCATCGCCACTAATACTACGACACCGCGTGTGCAGATTGTTTTCGTTAACGCACACATCCCATTAATTAGGGACTGTGATGTAATCGTCGCCAACCGCATCGTCAGTAGTGCGCTCTCTGTACACCCGCCGACAACCACACAGACACACTCTACACGGAACACAACTCACTCGTAAACGGAACAATCAATAGCAACTTTAATAATTAAGCATCAACAGCCTCGACGTGAATCATGGTTCGCCCACCCTCGCGAATCGCTCCCCTCTCCTCCTCTTCTTCGACGACCAACACACCAACCCGAGCCTAGTCGAGCACAATCGCTCACGCGCGAAAGGCATTTAGCATGCTGCAAGCAACACTCTCAAAATTGCATCGGGAAAATAAACCAGAATTTCTGATTAGCCGAATTAAGATTATAGAGTACGTCTGATCATTGATGAAAATCGGGCAGTGGAGTATTTTTCATTAGGCATACGATTTGACCGTTCATTTACTTTTAAAACAAAATGCTATTGGGCACCACTCATTCATCAGCTAGTTTACATCTTTAGTTACTTTGTTAGTCAGTTAGTTTTACTATGATAATCGCAAGTTCGATATCGATTATTGTGAGTGACACACTTGTGTGTCAATAGGCACCATGATATGACAAGTTTAAAAATGACCACGCAGATGGGCGATTCAACATAGCAGACTGTATCGGTTATAAAAACCAAATGTGCCGTATACGTTACAGCGCCAGAGGCTTTAGTGCAAACAGCCCATAGGGTTTCTCAAAATGGCCGATCGCGAAAAAAAAAGAACAGATGGACAGGGAATCGACTAAAAACCAATTATTGGTAGCAAATTCGGTGGTAAGCTCAATGCCTCTACACGACCTGAGGGCTGCAGGTCACGGCTATTTTAAAAATAAGTGTTATTTCAGCGCAGATGTGCAGAGAACGAGTGCGAGCTGCGGTACAACAAAACTGACCGGGGGCACCCACCCAACTATGGTATTGCTTCAAACTGACGAGTCATTTGTCAATCGAAAAAGACTCGGAATTCGCAAATGGACCGTGCCAACAGTTTGTCCAGAAAATTGTCACGAACACTTTGCTCGTTCACCGCCAAAGGCAAAATTTTGAGATCTGTGTCTGGCCAAGAAACGCCATCGCCTTCTAGCCACACTTCCCTATTTACAGTACATTATCTTTAAACGTTTCATGTCGTTCATCGTCAAAGCGTTTTATGAACATTTATAACACTGAAAAGGGAAGAAGCTCTAATAAATTTTAGAACTGTGACTTCCAGAAACACAGAAACCGAAAAATATTGCACAAATAAAATGTTAGGATACTATTTGAAAATGCTATGAAATAATATGTACATGTATGCGATTTTGTGACTGTGACTATCCTGTAGTTTCTTGAGTGGGAATACCGGAATGACAGGCGAATGTTACGCTCAATACGCCGCTCGCTGATTTATGGAGAAAACGTGGTACCAAATTTGCCGAAGAGAAGATTAGTAATTGGACCGTCTGTCTGTCGAGGGGGGTACTCCGGGGTCCGGTAGCTAAGTCCGAGAGCAAAGAAGATGGCCGACAGGAAACGATAATTAACCGAAACCTCAAGTCATGCACGCAGGGCATCCTGGCTTCGAAGTTTAAAAATATTTCGATTGCAGATATTTTGTAATAGGATTTGTTAAAAAAAAAACGTTTCATAACAGTTTGGGGCTAAGTTGCACGTTCAAGACATGAGCGACCTGAAAATATGGTGTAGAGTGGGACGCGTAGCGAAAGCCAGTCTCACCTGATTAGTCACTTCATGTTATGTTTTTGGTTAGGTAAGTCAGTTTCGCTACGCACCCCACTCGACACCGTATTTTTAGGTCCCTCATGTCTTGAACGTGTAACTTAGCCCAAATTTCACATGACTCTTCGAGACAAATCGCAATTACATCTGTATTTTAAATTTTAAGTCATCGTTTCCAAGCCAATTGATTGTGAGAAATTCAACTCATCAATGGCCGACCACTATCAGAAAATAAAGGTGGCGCTATGGAGCGTTCTCGGGACCATAATTATCCTTTAGCAGTCCAACATTTAAAACATTGCGCATTGCTTAAGAATAATTACGGTCACGTGAACGCTCCATAGAACATAAACAAAATTAATAAAAGTTCGATAGTTTAAAAGTCAAACTATAAGACTTTATTTAACTGAATGTTAATTTATTTTATAAAATCAATTAAGTTTCACTTATTTTTATATCTACAGTATCTTTGGGTACACTACATTTTTTCTAGATAAAGACCCTACACCCACCACTGCATCAAGCTGGCTTCATTAAAACATCTCTTTGAAAATTCACTCCATATAGTTTTTGTCAAATTAAAAAAATTATATTTGATCTAATCATATAAATCAATTTTTTTTTTAAATATATGCCAGGGGAGGGGGAGAGTTTTAATGACCAAAATTTCGACTTTTATTTGTTCCTATTTCATCGGAGGAACGGAAACTGGAACTGGTTCCTTCTCAAAAGGAACGAAGCCAACACTGAACTTTGCCACCTGTTGGGAGACGGTTGTTTGTTTGCTAACCAATCTACTATACCGGTTGTGGTCCACCGCTGAGCTCTCATTTGGCGAGGTCATCACGGCATGTTTAGCGGCGATTTCAGCAGCATCCTGTGCTTTAATCGCTTCCGATACACGTCTGGCCGCCTCGTCAGCCTCCTCTCTAGACTTGAGGGCGTCGTCCCAGGCCTTGGCAGCAATTTTTGAAAGTTTCGAGCAATCTTCCCTGTGAATTAAAAATAATAAAATTTGGATACGGAAATACATAATGTGTATTGAAGACATTCAATTTTCATGACGAAATCATGTATCACGCGATATTGTTTGTACCCGCCATTGTGTAATTAATAATCGCGTTGATGTTTTTTCAACTAATTTTATTTATAACGGAAGCAGGCAATCAAGCAAAGTAGGACAAAAACTAAATAATTCGTATGACACATCTCACATGATTGAAAAATATGCCAGTTTGAAGAAAAATTTACACTCACATGTTTGAAGAAAAATAACAGTTTCTTAAAGGGAAATACGAAATGTTATCATTCAGCAATTACTTGAAGCACTTGCAGCAATTACTTTAAAAATCAGTTCAGCGCTACAATTGCGTTAAATGCTGGATAGATAGTTGATGACATGGAAGGTTTCATTCTGTTGAGAACTATGAAGGTACCAAAATCCCTTTTTGATTCTAAAATTGTTAAGGTAATGGTTACGCACTTCTTTTGGGAAGCTGTAGAAGAGCCGATCTTTCCCATCAAGAAAAAATTGGGGCCTGAAGGCGACTGAGCAAAAACAGCCGTACTGAGAATCCATTCGGGGAGTGTGGCTGAAATAGTAAGAGTTTAGACGATTTCAGGCAACTTACAGGTAATACATGGCTTATATTTTAGCACAATGTAAAAAAGTGGGACTGATTCTAGACTACACGGTAACTATGCTGGAGTCACCATAAAGTGCATCGTAGCATAATATATTTTTCTCGAAGCCACAAGAATAAACAAATCAAATTTTTGATACGCATTTTGAAAATCGTTGAGCGTAGCTAGTAACGATGGACGAGATTGTGAAATTTGGCAAAAAATGATAGTCACCTTGAAGTTGTTAAAAAACATGATAATTACGCGATCTAGGTTTTGGAAGTAGAACTAAGACACGGTTAGTTGTGGCCGCGGAATGAATCATTTAAATTCGTGAGACTAGTCCGCGGCATTGTACCATGTGTGACGAAAATGGCAACTCAATATGCTCATTTTTGTGTCTTATTTCGCAAATTCGTTCATCATTCGTTCATCGTCGGTTCGGCGATTTTCAACGTGCATTTACATGAAAGGATTAAGTCAAAGTTTGCTTGCAAGTCGTATTTTTGTAGAGTTGACGACCTTATACCCGTTTTAACATTTTTTAATCACTTAAATTTATTATCAAACACAATTTTATATTTGCCTTAGTTTCAAATATTTGAAATAGTTCAAATGGTTGACTTGACCCCCTAAACATTGGCTTAGATATTTTTTTCGAAAGGGTTAGAAGAGACGGGAAACCTGCAGCAATATCCGCGTCCTCGTTTTCCGAACAGGTGGCGCCACTAATGAGCCATCCGCACAGCACGAATAAACAGTTGGTGCACTGAAAACGCATTCTGCAATTTAAACGTGAAACACAAGTATACCCAGTGTAACGATTTCTTTAAGCAAGAAAATATATCAATACATATTGCCCAACAATACGAGTACCTTTTTTTGAGAGAATCAATTCCTTCCAAATCTCTGTTTGTTCAAATCTCTTGAGTTAAAACTGACTTGAAGACTGGCTGATCGAGTCAGATATGGCTAACGAATACAAAACACCTGATATGAACGTACAGTATATAATCCTCTTTGGCATAGACGTTTATCAGTTATTTTTACGCTCACAATTTTCGATTTGTGTTTCTCTTTCATTCGTTCCTGCTAAACTAATGAAACCCATTTCGATTAAAACGATAACCAAAATATAACACATTTGTATTAATGAATGATTTAGGCCTACCTGTAAGCTGTTTTCATGTTAGAGGGGAATTCTGCACGTGCTCCAACGATTTAGAAGATCTAGAACGCGGATTCTAATCGTTGACATTGTGACTTATGTGTGAATCAGACGCATTGGCTCACGTATATTTAATTCTGTTACGCAGTTACGATCCCAGTGATCACCTTATTTAAACACAGGCAAAACTAAAAGGAACGTTTACAATTATCTAATTATCGAACTTAATTTTGCTGATTTTATTTTATTTTCAATTAATATTTTCAATTTATTTTCAAATGTAATACAGTTGGATTTTACAACGTGTACAGGTATGTAGTCATTAAGTAAAATGTATGGAGCAGACTAATTTGTAAATTTAAGGAATTGTTGTTGAAATTTGTTTAATTAATGTGAAATTAGTTTAACTTTTGAAAAGAGCAAGCTTTCCCTAAATGCAGTGTAATGAGCGATTGCTGGTTCAAGTGGGCAAATTGTTTTCCCCCATTCATCTCGTGTTTGAGACATAGCGTAGTTCGTTCAGAGCCTTGGAAGTAATAATAAGTAATTGACCTGTAAAGCCAAGATGTTTGCGTAAAATTGAACTCATCTAATTTCTTTAAACAGTATATTTATAATTTGATTTTGGCGTAATATGTAACCTACATGTGTATATAATTTCAATTACACAGTACATTTAAAAAGTTGCACAAACAGTATACTATACTTAAAAAGTTTAAATACATTAAAAAAGTTGCAAATACAACTTCAGTAAACTCAATTAGAACTTTGTAAGCACACAATTGTGTATGCTTAATATATTTTCTCGTACGATTTCATTTTGGTCAATGAGAGATTCGAATGCCAAAAAAAAATCAATGAGACAACGTAATTCGATCAAAATATGGATTATACGTATTGTCGATTCAAATAAGACGTCACAATAATAGGAGACAATGATTGATTCGTTGATCATACTAAGATAAATCAGGATTAACAGCAAAAAAACATTTTATTTAGGCAATTTTATTACTGTTTTTCAAGATTCGAAATACAAGCAAGGAGGCACTTTGCGAAATTTTTATGAAAAAATAAATGTGTTCATATCCAAAGTTTTCAAGACCAATAGCGAAACAACTAGTACATGGGATGTTTGAACTTTTATTTTGTTCATTAAAAGACTCGAGTAATATTATTTTAAGGCAAGTAGGAATAGATGATGAACAGAGTCCGGGTTTATATAAAAGACGCATACTAACATTTCACAGATTCACAAACGACATTCCTACAGGTGACAAAAAAGCAAAACTTGAAAATGTTTCCGAGAACGATTCCTTTCAAATTTTTTTTACTCTGAAAAACATTAATTAAATCAACATCAATTTGAAATAAATAAATTGAGTGACGCTCCATGCATAAATAAATACATTATACTTTATGAAAGTAAATCGTAAGGTATTGGGAAAAATAACTAGTAATTAATTACATTCCAAAATGTTGAGGAAGCACTTCAACGCATAACTGCAATTAAAACGATCGTATCAAAGATTACTTTTTTAAGGAATTCGTGAGAAATCTGGTTATTATTATAGCAAAAATACATACATGATTGATATGGGATTTAAATCAAACTTTTTTTTTTTAATCAGCAAAAAAGTAAGGGCAACAATATTGTACGCGGGGTTATTTCACGTGCTGGGATTCACAGGTTGCTGTAAGACAAAATCTGTTAGTAAGTGTAGTTCATATATTTCCCCACAGGGTCAGTGGCTCCGCGATTCGCATTCAATTTTTATTACGAATCGCAGCGCCACTGTCACTGTGGAGAGTATGTGAACTACACTTACTACCAGAATTTGTTTTACAGCAAGCTGTGAATCCTAGCATTGCGCATTATACGAAGGGACTTTGAACAGAACGAAAGTTATTAAGTTCCCAGTACAATTTAACTTTACCCTTTACCGATGGGTACAGGAGGATATTCATATAAAGTACCAAAAACTAATATTTCGGCATCACTTGTCGATCCACATTGATCTCCCTCCCTCCTTCCGTGTTATACACGATCACTCTCATTTTCGTGCACCCCTCTGTCGCATTAGCGCCGGTTTTATTAGCGAGGGGAGATGAGAGAGAATTCGGTGAATATGACATCGCAACCCAATCCCGAGGCCTCGTTCCAAGGATAACGTCATGGGACAAAGGGCGTGACGAGTGCTGGATCACCAGAACATATATATATATAACCTAGAAATTCAATTTGAAACTGTTCGGTGTGTACGCGTATACGAGACCATAAACTGGTAGACAATTTGTATTTTATGATATCACTCATAGAAAGTGAATTTTTTGACGCCCATGTAGTCTGGGGTCATACAAATTTTAACGGGTGTGAATGTTCTCTTTATGAGTTATTTCTGAATGACTGACGTGTGAATATTTTGAGCATTAAAATTTAAGGAACAAAGAATATGTCTGATTTTAAATTGCTTATGTTAAAATTAAAATCGCTTACCTGTATGTTTATTTCTAATTAAACAACAAAGAATATTTAAATTTACTTGTCAACATTTGAATCAATATTTGAAATGATTTGCTTAAAGCGCTGTGGTGAAATATTAGCTGGTCTGGAATAAATTAATTTTAAAATTACAACAAAAGTATGTTTAAATGCACACAGCTTCTACAGTTCGTATATTCAATATTTTTCTATGCGTTTTCATCTGCAAGAGTTGCCAGTAATTCAAATATTCAAAAGCAACCTGTACAGGTATGGCATCTGAATTGACAAAACCAGTAATACACACGATTGTAGCCACCATTTTCTCAAAACACAAACACAAAATCAACTAGTGGCATAGATCAACACGGTCTAACAAAGTGGTCCCGCGCTCACCAGGCGTCACACCCATCGCACCGTCGCATCGCGGCAACGGTGACTGATGCGTCCAAATACGCGGGGGAATATCCCCTGTCATATTGTACATCGCAGGCGATTAATTTGAGCGGGCAACGTCAATTCAATAATTCAGGTTGCGCGCGCGCGCGCGCACACACACACTCGCGATGGCAGGGGGGAAAGAGCGATGACTGAAATAGGCCGATGTCAACACATGACACCTTGAATTAAATAATGAGCTATGACCATTGTGCACTTGCCGGTAATTCCCCTCCGCCTCCTTCTCCCAACAGATTTATAACGTAATTTACTCGCGATTCCGAGAAGGTGTCAGGGTGGACTGGGGAAACCACGAATAGAACAGCCCGGGTGCGGGGAAAGGGGTCGAGTTGCGGCCGAGAGTTGGTAATTTAACAATATGCGTAAATTGACAAGAATTTTCGCTCCGAACTCACGGAATCTCCATGTGTTTTCGAGGGAGTCTGTCTTGGATTTAATACGCCCTGGGCGTAAAAATAAATCGGAACCCCATATATCATGTGTAACAACCCACCTATTAAAAATGTGTGTATTTGGAAGTACACTGTAATTCTCTGTTTATTTAAAAATGTTTAAATAAATTTAAATATAACAATGTATCTGAAACACTAGTATTAATTAATTAATGCAACTGTGCACACGTTATGCTCCAATTATTTTTGTATTATAAGTTGTTGAACTCAAACGTAACGCGTAATCGACAAAAATCCCTGGACTCGATAAAAAATTGAAATAAATAGGCTATCGATTACACGGTACTTATGAGCTCGACAACTTATTAAGCAACGGCTTTTGCGCTAGGAAAAAATAAGCTATTTTCTCTTTGTATTATAAAATCGACCAACTTACTAAATCTAACCAACTTACTAAATCAAATGTTATTTTCCCGAGAATCACGTTTCTAAGGAAATTATAAAAATGATAAGAAAAATGTTGATAATTTATACATGTTCAGATCCAGGTCCAGATGGACCTGGGAACAGATGGTCCAGGGAATCTCATTTTAAGAACCGTTTAATCTTAAACGTTTTAACTAGATGTACGCATCAAAATTTTTTTTTTTTTTTTTTTTTTTTTTAAATTCACCGTGG
>JAUJYS010005151.1:0-11276 GCA_033995665.1 Melogona broelemanni
ACCGTAGGCTCACTGAGCCATCGGTTAGTACGCTTCCCAGCAGCGGGATTACAGGAACGCGCCACCGCTCCCAGCCAATGCTTGGTTTGGTCTCGTAGCAAATAACTGAATTCTGATCAGTCTCGTATTTTATTCCACTAGTTACCCATTCAATGCCTCGGTCTCAGGAAGATATCAGGAGAGGAGAAAAAAAATATTGCATAAACTTAACTGCCGAGGCGCCCGTCATCTCGTGTTGTAAAAATAGGGTTCTTTGCATCTGCTCAAAAAATAGAATTTCGTCAATCAATCAGAAAAAAATACATAAAAGAAGAAAAAAATAGGCCGCCCCATCAAAGAGTTCTAAAATATAGTGTACCAAAACGGAAAGATGGTTAAACGTGGAACTCATATTGGTCGTATTGAAGCGATCGGTTACTCTCTTGGAACGTTTACCCTATACGAAATTTAGGATGACAATTTCCAGGAAACGCAATGTCATGCATGACCTCAATATAGCAAAAATACATTTTTTCTTGGTGGGGAAATTGCATGTAGTGGAAAATGAATATTTTTTTTGTGTTTTATTAGTTTGAAAGTCATCAGTAAATTAAATTAATTACTCTGAAACGACTAGTCGTAGCCCAGTTGGTATTGCAATCGGCTGCGGTGCGGCATTCTCAGGTTCGATTCCCGGAGCGGGTTCTCGTTTATAGTTCAGTTGGTTATATGACAAATCATAAACCTGTCACGGATTCGGTCCAGTATCACATTGTGTTCTGAGGTCTGGGTTCAAATTCCGGTCAGGGTTAAAGTTAATTAATCAGAAGTACTCGTATGTTGTTGTTGTTAAGTCCTTCGTGTCGCCTCTGGACCCCGACCCTCGATCCCCCGACACCTGTGTTTCACAAGGCAGAATACAGAGGTGGTTTGCCATTGCCTTCCCCCTCGCAGTACCACGAGCCAATCAAACGATCGGCTGCGCTGGGAATCGAACCCACATTCGCTGGTTGGTGAACGAGCACGCTACCTCTCGGCCACAGCGGACGAACTCCGCTCGAATGGTAGATATGTAAAATCCTTCAACTGATTCAAGCTGAACCACAAATTATAAAAATAAATCGAATGAAACATTTTCAATATCAAACTTAAAACTTTTCGCCGATATTCAACCATATTTCTAATGCGCGTATAACGCAAGCATTCCTAGTAAATTAAGCATTTCAAGCATTTCTAGCAGCGGTTAAAGCGGATGATTGAAGAGCTACCCGTTCTACACAACTCGCATCCCAATACAGAAACCGTTGAGGCTGCTGCAGCAGCCCAACAAGTGGATAAGAAACGCTACATCAAACAGGTTTTTCGAAACGCCAGATAAGCGTCGGAACGTCGTAGCGAAAGTAAACCGCCTTTAGGTGGGGGTTTTTCCTACAGTCCTCGCGACCAAAATCGAGTTTATAGTTTCCATTTTCGTTTGGAAGACTCTTTTAGTGACATTGTTACTCGGTATTGGGGTATGGAGGGTAAAAAAATCGAAGAAAGGCGAAATACGTTATCAAAAACTGCACTAAGAGGCGCGAGTACGTGCTTCTAAACAGTACTCGTATGCAACAACAAAGGTGGGCTTCCTGCAGAGAGGAGACGCGCACAATAAGCGCAGATAGGAGGAGAAAAATAATACTGGCAAACCCAGCCCAGGCCCCCACCTAACAAACGTATCAGTCAGTTTCCTAGAACGAAGATATCATTCTAGAGGAAATGTGTTCTTAATACGGATGGATAAGAAATACCGTATCGAGAATTTCGTTGTCGTAGGTAAAAATACTCCACACATTTTCTCAGTGTACTCGGTTTCGCACAGGCAGTTTGTTCATTTAAAGACGCTGTATGCAGCAGTGGTTTGAATTTTTTTTTTAATTGGATTTTCTTCAATTTTGGTGACCGAAAAACTTTTTAAAGTAAGTCATAAAGTAGCGCACAATTTCTTGCAAAGGTCAAACGCATGTTCCAAATATCAAAGCTTTTACATCCAAACGTATTTTTCCCAAAATAAATATGAATAAATTAGAATACGAAATTACGCAATAATTAAAATTTTAACAAAATAAACCAGTAAAAAATGTAAAATACTTATTTTGTTTAGGTTAATTTGATTTGTAACCAATATATCCAAAGAATAAAACAGAAGTAAAAATTTTACGCTTGAAATTGTTTATTTATCATTAATTATTATTAACAGACATATAAAGCAAACCGTTCTTTCGGTCACGTTTTCTGTATTGCAAGTCTTATTCATACGAATACATACGGAACGTAATTCAAACAAGGTGGGTATCTTCTATGAATTCAAACAAGCTCTCTTCTGAAAGTGTATCAGATTATAATAGAATTGTTCTTTTCCCCGTAAATAAAATAGTCTATCGAATATAGAGGGGGACCCGGACAAGCTTCGTTGCGTAACAACAATGCCCGTCCTATAAAATTCGTGCCCCTAAGTGTATTCAGTTATGCTGACCGCAAATAAGTTGTCTAGGAATTGCGCTGGAGACAATGTTTTCAGCTATACATCAATGCATGAATAGAAGGCTCACGCGCACATATATGTTCACGTCGAATGGGAAAAATGAAATAACAAACTTGTGGTGTAGTTTCGGAAAGCTATAAAAATGTACATGTGAAGAAAGGTTGTTCGATGCAGACGCGTTTTTTCTCCGGTGCTACCCTTTTCGGCCGGCGAGTACGGAATTTTATAGCCATCCGGGATTCGGGGATATAAATGCGGAGCGCCAAATATACGGGCCTGCATACACAAGCCCACCGGCGAAATAGTCGAAATATTACACCCGGCCTGTATATATTTTGTCATTGTCGTGTGGGTGAGAAACACTTATTTTTAACACGCTTACAGCGCTTTTCTCGATGTAAACTTATATTTTGGCAATACCTGAAAAACAAATAAAATTTTCATTTCCAGTTTCACAAACAAAACACGCTATAAAACAGCTAGACATAGACCAAGTAAATATATATTAAACAAAAACTTCGTTTTTTGGATAGAACCTTTCATTTATACATAGACATGAGCATATATTTTCTTTTTTTCATTTTTTTTTTAAATCGTTAGATTAAAATGTCCCAAGTGACTGATCTGCGCACAAAAATTTAGCGCTCTATGTCTTGGTAAAAAGTACCTCAGTGAAGTTGAAACAAATAGATAGACAATCAAGGTTATTGTCAAATTAAATCCGGTTAATTATTATTATTAAATTATTAAATATAGGTCCTAAAAAGGTGTTGAAATGATGCACATCATCAATTATTTTGTTGACTCTTTCAAATTTGCACATATTACGAGCGTTCAATAAGTTTATGCAATCATTTTTTTTTTAAAGAAAGGCAGTACATATTGTACGATTTGCCCTCTAGCCTATTCAACTCTAAAAATACATGTTATTATTTAATATTACAATAACAATTGATGGGTCAACCTCGCTTAAATATTCCGTTTAAATCCTATCGACATATCTTGGTTTCCCCCACTTCATTATCTCTGGGCTGGTAATATTCGGGACATCATTTCCAAAATTGATTGTTGCACGACATAATAGGTGCACTGCGGGGTTGACGAAAGACGAAAACAACTCACGTAAAAGAGCAGAAATTGATTTAGTCATTTCGGTCGTTCTGGTTCAGCGGGCAGCATGTGACATCCGAGTCACGGGGGATCACGTTTTATCAGCGAACACGTGGCTTTATATTCAGCAACTCTTCGAATTCGGTCTAGGGAGAGTTGGGGAGGGAGCGTGGGTCGCGGGTGGCGTTCGAGGCGAGTCAATCTGTCGTCGTGTCCTCTTTTATGGGGCAGCGGCTTTGTAATTTCGCCAAATAAACAACAAATTCCCAGTGACATTTATTTCGCTCCATTGGGCTGTTGTGTCTCCTTCCTTCGCTCTATGTCTCTCTGGGGCGGGCTGTCTCATAAGAAGAGATATGGGTAGCGGTGATCATGTTTTTAAATAACTATTTTTTCCATTATCAAAATGAATTCATACACACAAATAAAATATGACCATGGACAATAAAATAATAACACGAACTATTAAAAATTAGATTTAGCTGAATTGCTTAAAAACAAAGTGATAACAGTATTAAACCAAGAAATGAAGATGATCCTTAACCATTTAGGAACGAAAACGGTAAATCTCGAATTTATAAAAAAAAAACATTTTTAATTTGCTTATATACAGATGTATTATGGAAAATAAAATAATTAGGGAACGTAAATAATTTAATAAAAATAATTTGATTTGCGAAAATAAGTTAATTAGGGACAATAAATTAATTCATGAAAATTAAAGAAAAAACCAATTAATAATAAAAAATAAAATACATTAGGTTCAACGAAATTAATTCGATGTTTACACCAAACACGATTTTTAAATTATGTTGAACTATGACATTTCCTAAAACGTTTCATTCGTCATTTTAGGATTGCTGTACAATAAGGATTCGTTTCTGGTAGCAAAAAAGCTTGAATAAAAATATTCCAAAGGGCAGAATATGTGAAAGAAACTCAACGCAAAGGATACTACGCGAAATGATTCGTACGTGTGTGCATGTCCATATATATACTCGTCCGTACAAATGCACCCTCCTTCGTTGCGGGGGTGCATTGCATGTTGCGTGACGTGGACAAATGCACTGATCAGTAGAGCGCGAGTACAGAATCAAATCAACCCATATAGCATGATGACACATTTCTTTTGGCCATCGCCGTTCCAGAAAGTATGCTGCAACTCACAATAGTGCATGTTCACTCGTGAGACCATCGACCAGGACCCAGCTAGAAAAAATGTAAATTTCTCTTTCGCACAAATGTCAGAAACGTTTTCATTTTTAATTGAGAAAAACTGATTAAACCTAAATAAAATGTGTTTTCATTTTTGCACTGGGCTGGCTAATTACCACTATATTATTTAACTGATTGTTGGAAAGAGACAAAACTGAACATTAAGGATTCTACAAATTGTACAAATCTAGTCTTGTTTCCATAAGTTTATGAATCGTTTCGGAAATTTTGCATTTATTAGAGCTTAACATTGTCACTAGATGGCTCTGTTTTAACGTGAATATGTTTATAAATATGCTTTAATAGGGGACAATCCCAAAATACCTTAGCGTCTACGTTGTAACGTTTTGCGTCCACGTCAATGCGCGCGCTTTTTAGCGTCCGCACTTAGTTTCAGCCGACGCCGCGCATAGACTTTTTACAAAATGGCGACCTTCACTACTTCGTTCGTTGGCGGATTTTCTACAGCCACAATTTGCAAACGCGTTTCATTTCTCATTATCTCATTATACCGAATAGATAGTGCAATAAATTTCTTGTTCGCTGCCGCATTACTTTAAACCGACACCGTGCAGTTTAAGCCGACGCCGCGATTCGACGCCATCTACTGTCAATGTCGTACAACACGTTCGCAATATCTAATCAATATCCAGAGAAAATATCACATACGACGAGGGGGGGGGATCAAAAAAGAGTGCAAAAATGCAGAACAAGCGTCTAGAGTATCAGGAGGATGTACAACGCGGTCGGACAACCAACTGAGACGAGACATTTTTTTTTTTTATTCCTTGAGACCTCGCCCGAGCCGCTCGTAAATGCGACCACTGAATGCGAATTTTTGGCGTCAAATTTTATACGAGCCAGTCGAACGCGATAAATCATCGGAAACAAAGCGTTCCGTTTCGGTGGGGGAAAGAGAGACTGCTGGATCAAGTAGACGAGGACATCGAGTTCTGTCAACGAACGGTAACCACATATGGGCATGTTGGGAACGACGAGTCTATATCTCTCCAGAGCCAAATGCGTGAATGCCGACACTTGGTTGTTACTCGGTCAGTTGGCTACGGGAGTGATCCGACACCATTTTGTTAGGTGTAGCGTAGCCGTCATCATCTTACGTCATTCCATTTTTTTCCCTTCTCTTTAAAGAAGATATATTTGGATTGTTTTTCTAAAAGACACTCAGAGTGATTCGCTGAAGACAGAACTCGCATGCATTTTTAACCATTTTTAATTTATCTTTAGATTACAGGTAATGTTTTGGATAATGTTTTGTAATACGTGTTCTAAGATGAAACATTAAAAATATTATCCAAGAAGTTGCCGTTTCCTGTCTTTTCTGGTCGAAGACTAACTCATTTGTAATGCTTTGGAAATCGCGAAATTATTTTCACAATTCATTTTGTTATCATAAGAACTTGTAGTTTGAACCTTGTACCGACGATGAAGGGAATGAATATATCACACAGAAATTGAAACCTATTGACATCAAAATGTTAATATTTTTATCTTAACTTTTCGTAGGTTACATTTTTTATAAGGTCGTGTTATCGACTTTATCCCGAAATTTACCTCTGTAGACTTAAAAAATATGAATTAAAAAAGCTGCTTCAGGAGAAACACGCAATCTTGCTTAAAAATTTCGGGAGTAACTAACAACCGAAATTTGATGTCCTGTTACAAATAACAAATTAAAAATCAAATGACAGATTAACAAAGCTAATTGCTTCAATCATTCGTACTTTTTGCCCACTGATTATACTTAAATGCATCACCATAGAATATAATTGCTCAGAGACTTTTAAATTGAAATCTTCGGAACCTATGGCAACGGCAGCTTTAGCTTTACCGGTGACACGGTTCTATTTTTTTTTCACTGGCACACGGCATACCTTTCACGCTCGCCATCTTTCCTGTCGGCTTTTTACTCTAATGCTTTAGCTGCCAATGACATGCCACTCTCGCAGTGTGCTCTACAAATGGCGACCAATTTTAGGCCATTATGGCTAGACTTGACAGGACTATATTCTCTTTTATTTGCTCTACCTTCGCTAATGCACGACGAATTTCTTATATACATGCACATGCGAGTCGGGCATATAGATTTTGAGGGACCGCTCTCTCTCTCTCTCTCTCTCTCTCTCTCTCTCTCTCTCTTTCTCTTGATCTTGTAGAGGCGTGCCGTGTACATCTATACCGTGCGTGAGGATGTAGGCGGGAGAGGCTTAGGAGGGATTTGGTCCGGGGTTTAGGGGTGAGGCGAACGAGGATGATGACGCAACCAGAAAGTGAGTGGAAGGAGGGAGGATCGATCAAACATTGTCTCGTTCCACCGCGATGTTATACAACAACTGACGATTTCCTGCCCCGGCCCCCCTCTTTCGACGGTATCACGTGCAGCAGGATTTTTCTGTCGAGAAAAATTACCTTATGTAATGTGCTCATGGTTAGTGAAAACCCACGATTTTTTTTTTTTTTTTAATGTAAATAAATATTTAAAGTGTTTAGAGCAAACAAGAAATCTTAGAATTTTTCATGAAATGCTAAATAAAATATTTCATGAAACGCTCGAATAAATATTTAATGTGCGTGCAATAATTAAGAACAATCGAGAAAAAAAAATTGTTCATTTTAGGAAAAAATAAATAAAATGTATGGCCTCGGAAAACTGTATCTAAAAACCATTTCATGACAATGTATTTGAAAGTATTGATATATAGGGAATGAATGATTTTAAAAATACCCTAAAGAATATTAACCCACGTTTACAATTGATAACACAGTAAATTTAATGTAATGTACAAATTGTACTTGAAAATATATGAAGTTGCAATTCAGGTTTTTTCATTCTAAGAAAAATCGATACTTGTATTTTTAAGAGTTTATATAAAATTGTGAGATTTGGTCAGTACAAAAAAATACGTACACACGGCCATGGAGAACTAGATATTTCTGATACATGCTATAAAGCAGTGCTAAATGTCTGAGCTCAGACCAACAAATCCGGTCTCTAGTAATCACGTGTAATGCACCTTTTTGGAGCAGGCCACTGTCTGGACCACACAATTTTAGTGTGGGTCTTCTGGTTCGCGGTCGAGTACGTCATTTATCAAAAAAGCCGGGGGAAAAGGTTGGAACACCGCTTACATATCGCGGGATTAAGCAAAAGAAAGAGATAGATGGTCATCCGACCCGCAAAACATCAATGTGACTCAGACCAACTGTCTCTTGCATTTGAAATCCCACACTAAACTATGGCAGTGAATTGCAGTTCTTCACATTGTCAACCAGACCGAAGGCTGAATAAATCTTTGGCCATCTTAAAATAAATATAAAAAGTTGACCATGAAAACCATACAGTCTTTTTACATTATTTTATAATTAAGCTTCAAATACCACGTATGAAGTGGATGGATGGTGTCAAGGAGAGTTCATGACTAAATATTCTACAGCTGCGGGATGCAGTCTGTGATCGGAAACAATGGCGAGCTGTATTCATAGGTTCACCAGGGGTCGGCAACGACTCGATGGCACTTGACAACAACATCGGGTATAATACTAGCAAGTCAATATTTCCCATAAATTGTTAAATTTACAATTTCATGGACGATACAAAATTGTCAAAATTCAATTCCCGTAGTCATATATAGGCCACAAATTATGTTTTCATAATGGAGAATATCAGCTCTGTCCTGGAGATGGTCTCACCACCAATGAAATCGCAGACTCGTTCCGAACGTGGTGGCTATTTTCTTGAATGAAAACGGTATTATGTCGTTACTTTGTATAACGTATCTTTCATAACAAATGTATTGTCCACTTTAGCAGCACCGACGGCAAAAAAATAAGTGGATATTTTTATGGATATCTTTTACTAGGTCGACGGATAGACAATATTTTTGTCAACTTCTTTGCAAACTCGTGCGCACTCGTACACACACTCACATCACGCATCTTGACCACCAACAACGCGAGCATCCCAACATCGCCGTTCGAACACGCTCTCTTGCATGTTTTTGTCCGATTACAGAAAAGTACAAAAGAAGACATCGCGGCGAGTCCCACGGAGGAAGCATCTCCAGCGCCCATCTAATAGGCTTTTACCCGTCGACAACGCCAACGTCAGAGATAAGGTATTTTTAATAGCTTTAGCAAGGCGCTTTGGCCGTTCACCAGCGTGCTTTACAGTTTCGGCCGTAGGTTACTGGGTAAAATACATGAAAAATGAGACTAACGCCATCTAGTGGTCACTACGCCTACACAAACAGAAAGAAACCTCAAAAGTTGCTACTAGGACGACAATAAATTCATGTGGACAAATCGACGAGCTTAAGACGAACTTGGACCGCCACCCGTTTATCAAAGGGATGGACAATGCTGTTATTCCCTTTGATAAACGGTGACGGATAAGAAACTTTGATAAAAAGTGCTCATTTGCCCATTCTTGGAACCACTAACATTTTCAAATTACAGATTGCTTTAGATTTTAGTTTAAAAAATGGGCGATTTTTCTGATTTTTTTTCACTCATTTTAAAATTGACATGTACGTTTGAGAATGGAACTTGATTTTTAGTTTCTTACACATTTGTTATGATCACAACGGGTCGTCAATGGCTCGACGATACTTATAGCAACACCAAACAACACACCACGATAAAATATTGCGAACTTGTGATTTAAAGTCGCATTTACGCGTAATTATGCGGATACCATTGGAGGGAAGTAATCGGGCTTGGGATAATGGCGTTAGCCGGCCCTTATCCGTATTTGCAGAAACGGAGAAAATGTTATTTTATCATGCGTGGCGCCAATGAAAGCAAGTACTAAAGAAACGCCCTGTCATACCAAGTGAAGCAAAAATTATTTTTGCTGAAGAAAGCGACGAAGAAGGCTTCAGGAATCAAATGTCAATGCACAAATATGATCGACTATTAGTCGGACATTCCCGAATGTATCACGAATGATCCGACATTCTTACCGACGATCTTACGGCGTGGCCGAGAATTCGCTCGCAAAAGTAAGAGGCTCTTTGACCAGCCATAGCATATAGGTGGACGTTCACGTATCCAGATGTGGATGTTGGAGTAAGCAAAAGGTGCGATGTCGAGTCTTACACCGTAGGTCGAGTCCATCCAAAGCCAAATGTACCGAAACCACCAAACCCGCTATCGAGTGGATAAATATACGTGTACAGTGTGTACGATGGTCCATGTACTGGTTTGTAAGACGGGCTATTGGCGTTCCAAGGCGGCCATTTCAAGATCATTATGGTCTATTCAATAGACGCACACGTAATCGTATAGGTATCTCGCGGTATCACTAGACGGCGTTGTTGTTATAAGCATTTGCCTGATGCGAGGTTAGACATTTAGGAATTTTAACCAGCAAGAGTCCGTCAGATTTATCATATAAAGTTACTTTTTTATTTTTAGTGTCTGAGCCACTGATGGAACAACAACAATTGTATGACTCGTAGCCCAGTCGGTATTGCGACCGGCTGTGCTGAGTTCGGTTCCCGGTGCCAATTGTCGTTCAATAGCAACACGATTGGTACAGAATCTCATGTAGTAATAATTACCAGCGATCGGCATAAGAAAAATAATACTAGAAACATCGTTGCTGACAATGTGAGTATGAGGCTTGTAACTATCGATACTTGAAATTCCATGGGGTTTCCATGTAACCCCATGTGCAAAGCCCAAGTTAAAAAATTGTCGTGGTGGCTACCCGAAAAATGCCATGAGGGGTTGAAATTGGATTTACTTGTCTCACATCAGGACACTACGCGCGTTAATGCAAACAGCCAATAGGATCAACACCGCAGAGTGTGTGTACACGAACCGTACAGGAGTACCGATGATGCTCCCGAGTCGATGTCTATTTAAAGCTGCCATAAAAGCTCCATAAATATAGGCGGAATGAGATATTAATGGGAAGAAATGGGAGGTCAGGGGAATATACTCCGTATACATGTACACTGAGTATCTATTTGTACGCCGGCTGGGCATGCGTGCGCGGATGGCCAACCATTGGAGGAGAGAGCACGATGGAGTCCGCGTTGATACGACATTGATAGACTGTCACTGGACATTTTATAGTACTTGTGTATCGTTACTGTGTATGTGCACGGGTATAGCTCAGTTGGCTC
The DNA here is from genome assembly GCA_033995665.1 of Melogona broelemanni. Classification (NCBI taxonomy): domain Eukaryota; kingdom Metazoa; phylum Arthropoda; class Diplopoda; order Chordeumatida; family Chordeumatidae; genus Melogona; species Melogona broelemanni. The sequence continues at coordinate 10,978 of JAUJYS010005151.1, forward strand.
GAGAGTGGGGGGGGAAACACACCGTAGCACAAAGAAATGTTATAAGAGGAAAGTTTCCAGGGCGCAGTCGGCTTTTCCACGTAATTTGTACATGCTGTATACTGTGAGCAATTTGATAGAAAGAAATAAAAATTTAAGTAAATATATGAAATGTATATCACGTTTAATGCTGTGTTGCTACAAATTAAGTTTTTTTAAGTTTCAAGGCGGTATTTCAATAGACGAATAATCGCGGCGAATGCAGCTGAAGCGCGCAAATTGCAGCAAGAGTACAGCAACTAGGCGGCACTGCACGTGAG
>JAUJYS010005152.1:0-11276 GCA_033995665.1 Melogona broelemanni
AAGGGGGGCCTGGGCGGAAACCTTCGCCCTTCCGCAATGGCCAATCCGCCCCTGGATAATGAGGTGTACGCTAACTAGAAAAATTATCGTCTGTGATGCAAAGTCAATATAATGGGCGATTGGGGGGGGGGGGGGACAGAGACGATGTCAGGGAAAGCATAGTTTCATGTTTCCGGATCAAAATTCTGGTTGGAGTTTGATGGCGACAGGATATTGAATCTAAGATTGCGCCGCTTCTTAAAAAAATTAACGTGGGAATGCGTTCTGTTCGTTGTTGCGCAATAATGTCACAAGATGCACAAACAACTAATACGGTCATGTGATACTAATGTCACACACTGACCGAATCGAGCCCTTAACGGTTCGTACTGACGTGTGGATAGATGAGACCTGGGGTTTTTGAGGCTGGGGCGATTTGTTAAAAATTAAATCGTAAAAAAGTCTCCACCATGATTTTTTTTGCCTGTGTGGATTGTACAAATTTTCTATGACACTAATATTCCTTCATTCCAAACTTTTTGACTCGCGGAGCCCCTTTTTAGAACCAATTTACATGGCGGAGCCCCTTGGAGGTCACCAATTTTAATGGCGGAGCCCCTTGTCATACCAGTCAATGGCAAAATTAAGCAAGTCAATGGCGTTTTATTATTTATTTGATTTTCCAGGAGTGGCCGCAGAGCCCCTGGGAAATGGCCTTGGTGGAGCCCAGTTTGGGAAACGAGGATTTACTTCATTCATAGTGTTGTACCACTGATAGGTTAACATTTTTGGTTAAGTGTATTGGTGAAAATGTGCTTCTCACATATTGCCATTGCGAAATGAGGGGTACAGAATCTCCTGTATTGGTAATCACTACCGTGATCAGGAATATTAATAATAATAAAATGTACCGAGGCTGAACTTTTAAACAAACTAATTTGGTGAGGTCGTCGTAGCTCAGCGGTAGAGCATGCGCCATGTGTGCGGCGATCCCGGGTTCGATTCCTGTTTCTGGCTCTCGTTTATTCCAGCACTGGTGAAAATGTGCTCCTCCACAACTGCTCAAGCGGTTAGAGGGGTATAGAATACCCGGTTGATTGGCAATCATTAATTGTCAATAAATTGTATTTACTTATTTTTTAGTGGATGGTGGTAGTAGAAATTAATTGAACAACGTAAATTTGATTACCCGGGAGTCGGATTTATCAGAATATTGGATCATGCGCCGATTTACGCGAGATACTTCGATCAGCCCACCGGCAAAGCTTCGATCAAAATAATCACAGTTCCACCACTCCCCTTTCCCACCCAGCCACCCATCTCACGCGAATCGATAAATCGTTAGACTGTGTCTCTAATTATAATTAACAAAATTCATTGTCTAGCTCTCTCTCGCTCTGGCACCTGCAGTACTAGCACGGGCTGTGTGCAATGCTGCTGCTGCTGTACCTACACCAGTGCCAGGTGCCAGTGCACTACTACGCGCTGTTAGGTAGGCTTACGTGCCCTGATCGATTAGCCCGCTTGTAAGCGACTACTTCCTGAAAGATTAAACATTAGGCCTACTGGCGTACGCCTATATGCTTAATGTACCTGCGTACGGTAAGGCCACTATTCCCCCGTCGATCGCTGTCGAAGATAACGGATCGCGTTGTCATGAATTGAAACCGGATTTTGCTGTCATTTGAACTGTCAAATGGGCAGCTAAGGGTTGCACTTAAATATGACAATATATTTGTTTTATTAGAATGTTTCTATTAATTTTTTTCTTCTAAGGTCTGTCATTCTGATTGAAGGATAGCGGATCGCGTTGTTAGGAGCTGAATTTTACTGTCATTTTAAATATCAAATGGCAGCAGAATCTGCACTTAAATATCCAATATACTTTTTCATTGTAATGTTTATCTGATTGTTTTTTTTTAAAGATTTTATTCCAGATGACTAGTCAATATCCCTTCAGGAGATTATGTACCTTTCGTGTGGCTATAGCAAGATGTGAGGGGTACTTTTTCAGTTTTTTCACCAATAACCCGTGATCGAATAAGCGAGGGCTTGCGCCGGGAATCGAACCGCAGCCTGTAGCAAGCAATACCGACTGGGCTACGTCGTGTCGTGCTTTTTTTTTTTTTTACTGTCCTTCAAAAATCAAAATGCCAAGTGGTCGCCTTTGGTTTGCCATTACATATTGAAATATTCCCATAAATATATGTTTTTTCTCTTCAAAATATTATTTTGCTGGATTTAATATAATACTGTTTCTATTTAATACCGTATTAAAATATTCTCTCGAATGCAATTTTTGAAATCAAAATATTATTTAGCCCTTATGATTTTTGTGTCAGGAACAAACAGTCAGTCAAGGACGAAGATGCCCTGTTTTTACCCCAAATACTGTATTTACTATCATCACTGCCCAGGGGTGACCTGATAAACCTGGTAGTCGGGAATTGAAACCGCGATCACGGCATAGTAGGCGAACACGCTAACCACTACACCACGCGGCACCCTAATTAATTTCGCGATTACTTTGTAGAAAATGAGCGCTCTTGTTATTCCTATGACAGTATCTTATAACGGGTAGAAAAGTACTGCCATTATTGCAATCATAGAAAGCTTAACGGGAGGAACTGTAATTATAATCACAAAAGACGGTTCCCTTTTCTTTCATTTTGATTTTTATAAAATTTGTAAAGATGAGAGAGAAGGAGCGGTTTAAAAAAAAAGTATAATTATGGAGCTAGAATGGGAGAGAGGGGATGTGCCGATGACGCTGGATCTGCATTTAGCAAATTCAGGTCGTGACCTTGGAATTGCGTGCTCGACCACGTTTGAATATAGCTTGAAATTCGTTTCATGGGTGGACTGCAGCGCGCGGATTTTCTTAGCTCATTGATTATTCAGAGACGGTTTGCTCTTTTTTTAATTGACCATTACAAGCAGGCTGAACCATTATTTCGATGAAATCTATGAATAAATTTAAGGTGAAAAACCAAATCATAAATGAATTCATTATTACTATTACTTACGATAGTGATTTTTGGAAAATATAGTTTCTTTTTCAAATGTTTTGCTGCTTTTACGAATATAAGATTTTTTTTTGGCAATTTGCTCGTATGGTTTGAGGGAGCAGGAATACTATTGAACATACAATACAATTTTTCGCGGAATTTCATTTGTTGGCGGGTGCAGTTTTTCGTTTTTGTACTCCGGACATAAATGTTTATCGAATCATCATGTTCGAAGACGTTATATTTCTGTAATGAAAGTATTCAGGTGTGTATGACTTGTTGTTTCGTGTAAATGACGATTCAAGATGTGCACTCTAAAATACGATAATTTTGAGTTAAGACTGTAAAAATAAAAATAAAACGGCAAAAACTCTGGAGATGTGTTATTGACGAAAAGTGAGTCACCGTCGTTGTTGCGTGTACCGTGCGCGGTGCGCTTACGTAGGGGAAGCCCTATGAAGGCGCCAGCTATGATGACACGTAGATCTATGTATCCTCCGATCCCCTCCCACTCCCAGTCCGACACAGACGACTTCTTATCTCGCCTTATATTATTACAAAAAGGTCTTTCAAAGGCCAAATGATGTGCGGTGTTTTTGTGGTTGTCTGAAGCTGGCTGGTACGGATTGCGCAAAGTTTATGGATGTTGGAATTTTTTTCTTTATGCATTAAATCTACTATTCACTTTGTATGAAAGACCGACCAGAATTTATTTAAAAAAAATGGAATGCTTTTAAGTTTTTAGAATCTTTAATTATTCTTTTAATTGCCTTGCAAATGGATTATTAAGAAATTTTAACTTATTATAATTTAGAACTTTTAACTTTTTATAATTTTTAATTGTATTGTTTTAATTGAGTTCGCAAATGGGAAAAAAACTTCTATAAGGCCTTCTCAGCTAACTCAATATTGTACCTATAGTTGTTTTTTTGCCGAATTTTTCGGCTTGTATTTTAAGTATGTCAGTCATGTCAAGATATCAACGACAATATCAAAATATATTTTAGCAAACATAAAAGACATAAACGGGTAGAAGCGAAGAGGCCAAAATATTGCATAAATTCGTCGTTGTTTCCTACGCAAATATCTGTTTGTTTGAAAATTTCTTCATCGGCTTTCGTGGATTAATTCTTTACGTTAATGCCTCTAACGTTAAGAGTTCAGCGTTAGAGTAATTAGCGCGAGAACTTGAGACGGGCTCGGCGACGAGACCTGCCATTACGTTTTTCAGTAACCGCCACACCACCGGCAGTCGAATGGAATCTAGCCTTACACCTCGTTTGAGTAAGCCGCGGGCTTCTCCGGCAAACTGTTAAAGCACTCGTGGATGCGTGTGTAACCGTGAAAAATAAATCCTTCGAAATTATTCCACCCGAGCTGGGGGATTTGCGAAGAACGGAATCGCGAATTTCTAATCGAATCAAAACCGTACGGTGGCTTACGGTGGTTGAGGTAGTGGTTGGGGAGGGGGTAGCGCACCCGATTTACCATCGCACCCCAGACACAATCCGCACTAAAGCCAGACTGTGCGAGACTTAACATTTTAAGCGAAACGACATGCTGGAGGGGGGGGGAGAGGTGGACAAGATCGCGTGAATGGAGAGAGATGAGAGATACCATTGCGTTTTTCGATGGATTCTGCGATCGATAAAGTCCATTGGAAAAACCGCAGCGTGAAACAATGTATTTTATATTTGCATCATTTTTATCTGTGTCAGCAGGTGTTTTGTATAAAATAGAGGTATAAGAAAAAACAGGAAAACAAGCAATAAACAAATAAATGATATAATCGAAATTGTGTTTTCCGTGTTTATCCGGCACGTGGGAAAAACACATTTGAGGGCGCTGACCATTGGTCCAATGCTGACCCAACAGCCCACGAGGCGTACAGGGTGAAACGCCGATACATTTTCTGAATTAGTTTCCTCCCGAGTCGGAATTCGAACTCTGAATCTCGAGAAGATCTAAAAATTTGGCCTGTATGAGTGTATGTTATTTTAATTGTATTAAATATTATTGCAGGGTTCATACTCACCTGGAAAGTCAGGGAATGTCAGGGATATGGATTTTGGTCAGGGAAAATCGTTCAAAATTATAAAATGTCAGGGAAAGTTAAGGATAATTCGGACCGAAATTGAATATTAAAGTATATTTATTATTTTGTTTTATTGTTGCTATTTTACATTTATTATTTTATATTCATTTTATTATAGCTATTTTATTTTTTATTATTATGTAAGTGAATGCAACGCGTTTCCTATTGCCAATTTCGAAACACGACAATAATTTAAGACAATGGCAATTTGCCACGGAAAGGATAATTGGCTCAATTGTCCGGGCACCCTGTACCGGATCGCGCGTTTCGAGTCGAATCGCGTTTATCAAGACGTTGTGTGAAGAGGGAGGAGGGTGGGGTTTGGCCTATAATGTTACACTGAATTGACGGCGCAATGACAAGATCCCATTTTCTTGTTTTGCCTACTAGAAAATCAGATTCCGTTCCGTGCATCACTTACCTCTATGAAAGGAGCCCCGTGCAACAACGCGGCAACGGCGATATAGGGGGCGGTTCCATTCGCGCCGAACTGCGGGTTGTGGAATTGAACCGTTTCGCTACGCCCTCCTATTTTGTATTTAATTGGGTATACAACTTCCGTGTTCTTGTAACTGTTCGATTGACTTTGAATTACGCTTAATTACAGGGTGTTTTTTTTTTTGCGAGTACATTGTGTACTCGCAAGCAGTCCCCAGATGGTCCTATTTTTAAGTCGTCGAGGCGCTGCCGACCTCTGGAGACCCAGTCAGACTTCCTGACTCTATCCATCCACCTAATTTACAATTTACAATTTGAACCCTCAAGCAGCCCCTTGGGGGGCCTACGGCGGGGGTCCGAGGACCAGTAAAGGACAAAGCGTCCTATTTCAGCAGGTAATGCATGGCCTTCCCCTTTTTCTGCCGCCCTCAATTCGTTCATTGTCCATTGCAGGGAATCAAATGACTTTACAACCTCCTCAAAGGATAATTTTTATAATTTAGACTAACCTAGGCTTCTGACGTAGGTTGAGATCTTTAGCGTTCACCTGACCACGTACCGTCACTGATTTCACGGCTTTGCAATCGGTTTATGAGTTTTTTTCGGCCGAAAAACTCCGGAGGACTCTGTCAAGAATTGAACCCACGATCACGGGTATAGTAGGCAAACACGCTAACCACTAAGTCACACGTTACCTCTGACTAGTACGAAAGTTCGTCAGATACCGATCCCAGAATATTCGATTGATTATTGTTAAGTGCCTGACCCCTGGTGACCCTATGCATAAAAGCTCGCCAATGTTTCCGATCACAGACTGCATCCCGCAGCTGTAGAATATTTAATCTTGAATTCGATCGATGCCTTCTACCATAAATTGCGGTCAGGTGTGAAGGGCGCCCAAACCGACGTCGTCGTCAACTGAAATTTGAAACTGGTTGCGCATACACGAACATACACACGCGCGCGCCCCTGGTTTGGCAAACTTGTTTAAGACACCTGTTCCAAAACGCCGGCCAAGAATACGCCATTCAAAACCGCAATCGAGCTCCAGGTGCCATGGCCTATGTATGGCCTCTGTGCTGGACTGTAATTGGCGTCCTCTGGTGACCGCATTTTTTAATGACGCGATTCGAAATTGACATTGGCGATCTATATTTACGGTATTCAATCGATTATTGACGAGATTCGAACAAAACAAATTTTATAATCTGTGTTATTCGTATGCATAATTAAAACAGTATTGTTTCGTATAACCACTACATTCTATAATTAAAAATTCGGTGAAATCGTTAATGATTTGTTGTATTTCTTATTTCTATGGCCCAATTTAATTATTTATTTATTTCGTGTATTTATTTCTAAATTTTTAAATTATTATTCCTGATCACTGTAGTGCAGTGTTTCCCCAAATTTTAGGCTCGCGGAGTCATTTTTAGAATCAATTTCAATGGCGGAGCCCCTTAGATACTTCCATTCTTAATGGGGAAACGAGTCTTTAAACCGACACCCATCCCAATGGTTTCTGCTTCTATCTCTTTTGTTTAGTTCGTTGAATGGAACGGTGTATCGTGTTCGTAATGGGCCGCGGTTAATCGCCGAACCGAGCTACATTGTATGCTGGAAAACCCGGTAAACTAATGATTACTGACTGCTATGTCGGCTGTGATTAACTGTCGGCGTCTCAAGTAGGTTACCTGATATTGTGTTTGTTTACCTTTGGAGAAGTTAGTCTGAAAAAGGGAGGTAGGTAAGGAGGGGGATCGAGTTTCACCACCGCCCCCGTTTTGCTTGAAATATCCTGATTACCGTACGTACATGTATGTACTTTATAAGTCAGATGTTCTGGCCTCTGTTCTTGACAGATTTTGTCGCAGAATGTAAAAAAAAGAATTGAGTTACGATAAGTTCACGGATTTTTTGCGGTTATTGTTTAATGGTGCTTCAGTGTTATTACAATGTCTTATTTAATAGTATGGTCTGCGGGATGGGTGCCTTCGCCAAGGTCATTCAATTTATATTCGGTCATTTAATTTTGCGTGTTGGCGCTGGATATAAGCCAGTTGTTGGGGATAAATAAAGAAAAACTCGACGATGTTGTGGGCAAATGCGCCAAAAACTTTACTTTTCAATGCTTCAAGAAGCTTATGAAACGGCAGTCGCGATCAACTATTAATACCGATTTTTTTTTTAACCGGCTTGAATTCTGTATGACTAGGCTTTCAGCTGCGGTAGAGATTGTTCGTAAATTGTAAGGAAGAAAAAAACCGAGTAGGTGCTACTGGGGACTGGGATACATGCTTGTAGTCTAAAGGTATTGGAGCACTGGTTTCTCAGGGCAACCGTTTATGATGAGAGCTTTTCACATTTTCCCATTTTTTCGAACCTGTTTTTTTTTTGCCGTGGAGGCTTTTCACAGTTTTGCTGTAGTGGAAAAATAAATAAATTATTGCAAGCCCCATAAGGCTTAAAAAAATTATCGTATACTATACGACGCATAGAACAGAAAATTGCATTATTGACTAGACATGAACATTATTGCTTCAGACATGTGTCTGTACAAAAAGCATTCTTGACTACAGACATGGGCCTATTAGAAAAGCCGCGTAGGACGTCGATATGAGATAAGACGTCTTTGAGTGTAAACGAACGAGAAATATGTTTCGGAACAGTGCCGAGAAGAAAGACAGTCTAGTGGAGCACTCGTATAGAATAACAAATACTGTTTGCGATACATTTGAAAATTACGAAAGGTTCCACGAACATTTAGATCGTCAATAACGACAATTGTGTACACCAATAACAAATGTTTAGGAAATGGTTGCAATCACTAACGATTGTTCTTACGCGTTTCCTCGCGACCTTGTAATTCACCAGCAGAGTTCTGAATGATTTTTTATTGCATAAAATGTATTCGTTATATTCGTGAATTATAAAAAAAATACTTGCAAAATTATAATAAAACACCCCTGAAGGACTGAATTTGTTGGTTAATCGGATCGATCATGTTTAAATATTTAACTATCGATAAAATCGCCAATTCCTGGGAATCGGACGAGATTTTGCTCGTTGATGCTGTGGCGGCCGACTGGGTAATAATAAATCCTCCTGCCTCCGGTAATCCACCAACCACCGATCTGCCAGTGACTGGCGCTCGTCACTATATTAAGCTTTTGTGTCTGGCGGAGGCGGTGCCGTAGGTTGCGGGGGTGGACGGGTCGGTAGGTGGGCCCTGTTGATGGTAGTGGTGGACTGGTGGTAGACTGGTGATGGCGAGGGAGGGGTGGGCTATCTGTCTAACGGTTTGGTCGTTGAACCAGGTATTTCCTTCTTCTCGAGCGATCTCCATCTCTCTCTCCTGTCTCCTGCTCTCGAGTCGGCACGCGCGTGTCTTTTCCCCCTCCCCCACTCAGACGTCTTTAGTGCGACTGCGACGTTGCTAAAGTATGGTGGCGCTGTCGTCGTCGCGGCGTTTTTTTTGGTGTTGAGCAGCTCGTTTTGCATTATTGAACCAACCATCTTCCATTGCATTTTCACCGTGTACCCACCCGCAAGCAGCCGCGGAAGGGCTCCAATTGGGGTTTAATGAAATGTCCAGTCAAGGGTTACTCCCCTCACCTCCCACGGATAATTTGGCCTAGCCTAGGCTTCCGACCTAGGTAGGGATCATTGACGTGTACTCGACAACGAACAGACACGGATCCCCCCACGTTTAAACTTCTATTTCGAAGGAAGGCGTGTGTGTACGGATTTATCTCGCAAGACAACTAGACCCCACGGATCCCACGACTTTATTTACGTTCCAAAGGAAGGTTACTTTGAATGTTTGACTTCTTATTTTTTTTAATTATTTTTCCTGGTCACTGTATTGAATATATCACTACTTGGAATTCCTGCCTCTCTTAAGTATGCGGGCAGTAGATACATTTTTAATACTTTGCAGCTGATGCTTTATAAAGAGACCCAGTGTAACACTACTACACTTATCTCATTTTCTTTCCGTTTTTTGAAGTGGACGTTGACTTGAAGAAAGTTTCGAAGGGTTCCCGTTTTTTCCTCATAAAAATGGAGTTTTTCCAAGATTCGGAACGAAGAATTGTGTTTGGCGGGACTGTCGTCGCAATGGGTGGTGTCCGGCCAACCGCCTCGTCTCAGCGGGCCGCGCCTCATCCTGCCCCCCTCCCCCCTCATACTCCACATCCATCACTGTAGCTCTCTGTACGTGATGAACTAGATACTCGTCGTCCCGCGTCAGTGGCTACCGTTTTTTAACGACACTGGTGGCGGTGGAGCGGTCGTGGAGCGCTCCCGGCACCGCTAGATGGCGGGGACCACGGGACCGGTAGCCGCTCCTCATAGTCGAGCGAGCCGATCATTACGCGAATGCGTTATGGCGTTTTCGGTTATTATCGTGGCCGTAAAACGTGTTATTATACCGGCATTACCTCCATTATTTATTCGCGCGGTTCTGTGTGCAGATTCGAAACCGCGTCTTCCTCTTCTTTGCGCGCGCATGTTGTGTGTTTGGGTCAAGGAGGTTCAACGGATAGATTGCGGTGATCGATCAGTGGGGCGGGTCGCCGCAACCTACTCTGACGTGTATCTAGCGGACTAAGCGGATCTTTCAAAGAAAATTTAATTTTGGCGTTATCTACTGTTTATGTTCATGCTTATAGTCAGTTGTATTTTTATATAATTGGAAAAAATTATGTGGATATTTTTATGCCTGCAATCGTTTATCCTATGTAATAAAGCAGTGTATCCTCCATTTTGTATGCACAAAATCCTGAATGCGTAGCTGCAACGCCTCTGTGACGCAAAGATCACGCTGTGACATGATATTAGCAATATTCGAAATAAGCTTGGGAAGATGATGCCTGTCCTGGCTTAAACGCTGATGTTTGTGTATATCTTTATGTTTTTACATAGTCGTACCTGGCTTCAGCTTCACGAAAGTTGCCTTTATCAGATCCAGCTTCATAATTTTTTGCTTTTTTGGATTTCCTTTCCACTATGTTGCCTTCCAGGCGACTTGAGGTTCAGGAGACATTGATGAATCCTGTGATGACTTATGTCCGTGTTGTCATCTCAGCTAAGGTAACTGCATAACGCCTCTACCCTTCCATATCGTTCCGCGTATGCTTGTTGCTATATTAACATCGCTCGCGCCAGAATCACCAAAACGATCCCCGGTTTTCATTACGAACGGTCGATGCTCTTCGAACGCGGGGGTGCGTTCAGCTCTTCGGTTGTAGCTGTCACGTGACACTACGCTCGCCTGAGGAAGTTGACAGCCGCATCCCCCGCTCGAAGTCCTTCCAGAATTTTCCAGTGTAAAAACGGGCGGCGTCCGAAATCAAGTTGGTATATATACAGTATATCGCACATGTAATTGGAAGCACGAATTTGGACTAGTCACGTACGTGGAGTATCGCTCTGTGTACAGTGTATGTTAATAGCCCCCGTTCTCATAACTGGACGCGCGTGACGAACAATACGCTCGCGTGCGAAAATTGATTGAGTTCGGCGGCGGTGCAGTCCATCTAAAGGCCGGGTTCTGATCTAATAATAAATGAATTCAAATTAAACGCACTCTACCGTGTGCATGTGTGGAGACCTCTTGAGATCCGAGTCGAAGCTGGCAGGATTTCTGGTATATATATTTTTTTTATTCCGGATCACTGTAGTGGATAGCACTACAGGAGGTTATTGTACCCCTCGTGTCGCTGTGGCAATGTGTGAGGGGCACATTCCAGTAC
>JAUJYS010005153.1:0-11276 GCA_033995665.1 Melogona broelemanni
TATCTTTAAGTTTACCGATAGTCCAGCTTTTTCGGGAACACTTAATAGCTGCTTAGCATCGTAATTGTTTTTTTCGCAAACAATTTTTAAAGCGCAATTGGACTTTTTTTTGTTAAACACCATTTTGAGCAACTTTATTTTCGCAAATTAGACGAAGTAATCCTTGACCATTAGGGATAGAAACGGCATTTCTGACGGCACATGCCGTTTCTATCCCTAATGGTCAAGGATTACTTCGTCTAATTTGTTGCTTCAACGACTCCTAAGGAACTTTATTATTTCTATTTTCGCATTCTGCTTATTCAGCAGACGATATTGGAACGCAACCATAATGCAGCACCATTTATCTTTCGGAATTGAATTCTATTTTGAATTGATAAATCTGATCTTGTCCTTCTCTAATCGTCTACTTTGCCATTATGTAATTCCCCTTAAGAGTAATTGAAACTAAATTTGAATTGTAAACTACACGATACTAGGTCGCCGTATACAAAATTTCAAACGAATCGGTACAATATTTTAGAAAATATAACGACATTTGTAGTGTATCCTTTTTTTTAGCAACCCTGTATATTCACTTTTGCCAGTTTTGCGTGAAATGGTTAAACGAACAGGGGATCGTATTATTAAGTTTATACTCGCTTGAATCGCATCCCAAGTTTTGTGCCCTGTGAGATTATAGAAATTTTTGACAATGAAAATCTTAATTTATCGATGCAACGAGACAGCTCTGGATTAAAAGCTGTGAGAAATTTCGTTTGAAGTAGTGCAAATACAAAAAAAAATTATGGTTTGAGTGAGGAAAAAATGTGCTTCCAAGAAATTCGGATTCTACTACTTCATCGGTGCTTATTAAGTGGCAAACGATTCATAAATCTGATCTTGTCCTTCTCTAATCGTCTACTTAGCCATTATGTAATTCCCCGTAAGAGTAATGAAAAGAGTGAGACAGAGCTCGCTACAACCGTCCTGCCCTTCAACACTCGCATTCGTATACGAACAGAGTGCTGCGGCTAGGTACTGAAAAATGGATCTGAATACGTAGCAAAGCCTGCTGTCCCGAGACGCTAGAAAAGAAAGATAATATAATAATTACTTTTCTCAGCCTCCAATTTCAATAACCGCTGAATATTGCCCAAGGGAACAGTTTTACAGAAAGTTAAATTGTTGTTAACAAGCTTGTATGCTTCAACATGACATAATTTTACTGAATTTCAATAGCTGGTCACGACATAAAATTTGAAGCTAAACGGAAATGAAAGCATTGATTTTGCGAACTGTTCAACTAAAACACACTTACCCACCGTCATCATTCATGAGAATTTGATGCACCCAAAAATCATAATTTCGATCCTAATTTACTTACTTTCGTAGCGTTTTAAGGAATCACTACATTCCTTTATCAGCGGCACGTAATTAAGGGTAAAGTTTTTAAGATTGGTTTTCGACGAAGCCTTCTATCGCAGCACCGGTTCTCGACTTGTAACGAGATTCCCAGAGCCGTCCGGCAAACGTTTGGCTGCGGAACATCTCATAGGCCTAAGAGGCGCCCCTACTCTATCGCGCCACCCACCCCTCTTCCACCACCACCACCGCCATCATCCGCAGCGCCGGCCGCCAAAAGATGGCCGCCGGCCAACGCCGATGATTAATATCAGGTCAAGTAGGCTATCAGCAGTTATCAACGTCTATCGATAGTTGTGTCTCACTTAATGAGATGTTGTTACTCGGGCGAACAGATGGATCGTCGCCCCTTGGCATTGCCGGAATAGCTCTCTTTGGCGCGCTAGCCGCGAAAGGCGCAGGTTATGAGTGAGAGACGGACCTCACGCACACTGCTGACTGAGACCACGGAAGATGAATAGCTTTATCTTTATAGTCTTATTAACGCGCGCGCACACACACACACACACACTTGCAGGCATGTTGCAGAACACGATTTTATATTATCACGTGAAATTGAAATGCTTCGGTACCATAATAGCTACCCACGGTTAGCAGTTGTAAACTGTTGATAAACATAAGCTCATAATCGATAAATATGAATCATGCTCCAGGGAATCATTGCGTAATTGTTCTGCTTTGAAATAATAGGTTCGAATTTGTGAATGAATACACAAATATTTATACCTGTAGAATACGACGTCTAGTGAACGTCTTTGAGTTTAAACGAAATGGGAAATATGTTCCGGGCAGTTACCTATTCTATTTTATGCACGTGGGTAATTAATGTGAATTTACACCTGGTTTGGATAATTATTTCGCGTTACTATCATTGGCAGACATGTTCTATAATGAAACGCTGCGCATCCCGCACCGATAAATAAAAATAAATTGAATAGACCGGCTGCAAACTCAACGAAAGAAAAAGAATCACGCGGCATAAACAATCTTTCTGAGGTAACGACCATAAACAATATTTTGCTCGCTGATCGAATAATTAGTTCAGCACTGTTAATATTGCATATTATATGCTTCTTAAATATATAAAGGCGAAACGATATCAGGAATCGTGCGGAAAAGACGCCGTTCTTGTCCTGTTCACCTCATACATTTTTATCAATGCCCGTTAGATGGCGCTTCAATAAATACAAGGATTCGCTGTTTTCGATGCTCGGACTATAAATATAAACCATTTTTGAACATGTCGGTCCTAATAAAAAAATACAAGCGTTTTTACAAACTGATCAACTACGTCAGGAGGAAGAATGACTAAAAAATGTATCTGGTTTCCCTGTAAGTGACCAAATAATTACATCGCGTTTTGCTTTCGCAAATCCGAGATAAACTAATCACGAAATAGCTAAAAATTCACATCGTAAATAGATGTATTTGACAGTTCATGGGGTTATCTCGCCGTATGCATATTCAGCGTAAAATAATCCGGAGTGAAGTTGAGAATTTTCTCATTTGGATTCTTGCTCTGTTACAGCTCAATCCAAAGGAAATGAATTTTGAAGGAAAGCACAACGTACCCCCTATGTCGATTGGAATCAACAAATCCCTACCAAATGAGTTGCGGAGGACATATAATTAACTAGTAAATAATATGATTCCTTTCGCTTCCCCTGTACAGATACATCTATAACTACTGGGAAGTTACAAGATTGCGATTACGTTTGGGAAGCCGACGTCAACGATTAAGTAACAAATTTCGAAGAAATTTCTTGCGTCGTTAAGCATCGCTTAATAGCATACCGACTAATTGCCGAACATATTTTTAACTATTCCCCGCAATTAGTAGGCTAACCACGTGTAGTCAACTTTTTGTGTCCTAGTAATTGTGCCATTTCTGAAAATGATCGACCAGTTTGAGATTTATTGAGAGGTACACCAAGAGAATGTGGAGACAACTAGACACACTCCTCTTTGACATGGCTCACGAGAATTGCGCAATCCTACCTAAATTTTTAAAAATTAAACAACGCGACCATGCGCAGGTATCATGTTTTTTCTCTCACTTTTTTACTTTCGTCATTGTGTCCATTTTAAAAGTATAATTAACAAATATTGAGTGATTTTTAACATTATAATTTATGGGTTT
Organism: Melogona broelemanni; assembly: GCA_033995665.1. Taxonomy (NCBI): domain Eukaryota; kingdom Metazoa; phylum Arthropoda; class Diplopoda; order Chordeumatida; family Chordeumatidae; genus Melogona; species Melogona broelemanni. The sequence continues at coordinate 3,545 of JAUJYS010005153.1, forward strand.
GACGAAGGTTCAATATTTGTTCTATCGTAATTCTGAATTCGATGAAAATGTTTTTTTTTTAAAGAAAACATTTAATATTTTGTGAGAGTTTGCCAGACTCTGTTCGTCTTTCTTCTCGGCGCTGTTTCAGAGGACTTTCCCTATTCGTTTATAGAAATTCTTAATTCTCACCAACACCAGTCAAACCGCAAACCAGGAACTGTCAACATGGCAATATATGGCCATGGTTAGGACCCTGAAAAGTACTTAACCATCTGAGCCATCCATTTGTTCCCAGACTACTGAGATAATCAGTGGTGAGCTCATCAGTGGTGCACCGGAAGTGTCAGATTCACGGCGCTAAATCTTGAAAGCCCATAAACATTATCAAGTGCTGAAAACTCTTTGATCCATTGTGACCGACGCACTAGACTACATCCAACATTCATCATCTTTTACCTAACGTAACCCGTTGGTATCCACGTGTTAGCGAGCCATATTTTTCATCATCCGGGGTTCAACCACACACACACAAGTATTCCGGCCCAATTATGTTGGTAACCGTCGCTCTCGGCTATTGATGCGTTTTGACCACCAACGTGATGATACTCACTCCACCCCAACAAATTAAGCCGTCTAAATATAGCTTGCAGTGCCAGCCGTAGGTGAGAAATTTCCGCTGTATTTCAACGAGAAAGGTGTGGGAATCGGCCGGGCGACCACCTAAAACGCAAGAAGAGAGAGAGCGCCGTTCGCCCCTTACAAATTGGCGGCGACGGTGGCGAGACTGACGGCGGCGTTTGCTATAATCACGTCAGTTTATATTTACACCTTCCTAGATTGGAATGGATTGCAGTTTTGACCACACGGACCTCGAGGACGCAACCCGCGTAGTTTAAATTTTTGTAGTGTTGGCCCACGTTCAAGAACCGTAAATCGTACATTTCGTTGTTGAGCGGATATCATGATCTCGTACATTTTCAATAGAGAAGGATATATTTGGTTTTCTTTCCTCCCCCTCCCCCCGCTAAAAAAACAGCTGGCCTTATCCTATTACATGCTATATACTCGTATACACTACACATGCACAGTTAAATTTATATACGTGTATACAAAGGGTGTTCTGTGTAATGAGAGGCATCATTTACATTGGCGCTTCGACCTGTCAGACAGGAGGGCAATTTTAGACCACATGGAAGATGACCGCCTCGTTTTCGAGCTGCGCGCCTCTATGATTATCAGCATTTGGGGGGTGGGGGGGATCTCACTTCCCCATTACCTATGGGAAGAGGACGAGGTCAAAAATATCCACATCATTATTAGCAGGCTCGAAGGGGCGCGACGGACTCGCGCTGGCCGCCAAAGAACTGCATCGAGTAGCGCGCAGCGGGCATGATTGGTACATGCGGTGCAGGGTGACGATTTAACACCGATAAATTTATTCATTACGGTCGACACCACTGAAGTTATCTTCCTTTTGAAATGAGCTAACGTTAAACCGAAGCTTTAAACGAGCCACAAGTTGACTCAATTGGGAGATTCACTAAAGTGGTTATCAAAAGAAAACACGTGTATCGATCAATATACGGAGTGTACCTGTAGTTGAGAGACCATTCCCTTCGTTCAAAATACCTTGTTGGATCGACCTTTTTATTGTCAAGTCTTTAAATTGGAGCAACGCGGGAGCAAATTGTTAGCAGTTGGTAGACCAATATGTGCCTTTGGCAATGCGTGTAGGACGCAGTTCACTTTCCCCGATCGATTGTCCCCAACTTTCTCCCTATCATCCCCATACCATATATATCCTCACGAGACCACTTGTCCTCTAATCCATGACAATAAAAAATTGGATTCCGATGATTTCTCTTGTCGAACACAACCGGAACATCGATTACCGGGCATTTGCAAATCAAATTGTGAGAATCTGTTCGATTAGACACTACCCAGTTAGCAAACGTTTTTCTCCGCGATGTTTAAATTCGAATAGGTGTGGGTCTCAAAAGGATAACACCTTTACCTGTGCACCCTTTCCCTTTGTCCAAAGGAAATTCTCCCCTCAAGCCCACCGCTCCTCCCACCCCCTGGCCACCTTTTAAAAGTCTTTGGTCGTTTGAAAAAGACTTCGGAGAGAGAGAGAGAGACCTCAACCAAATTATTTCACTAATACGTAGCCCAGCGAGAATAGACCGGCGCACAACCAAAGTAAATTATGACCGACCGTTTGCTTTACCCAAAGGCCACACACGCACTGGTGCCCTGCGCCCAGGGGTGGCTTTGGCGTGATATTTCAATGCGCGTCCCAGCCGACATTTGCTGACACGGCTCAACCAAAGATGGCGCTTGGGCGGCGTTCGTGATCACGAAACGTTATCTCAGTTAGACTCACGGGTCAAAAAGGCGTCTGAACCCAGGACCTCGGCAAATCGCATGCAAATCGCGCGCAAACCGCAGCAAATGGGGTGTTATTTACGCCATTAACGGTAGCGGGTGAAATGGCTACTCCTTTAGACGAAGGAATTCGTTCTCTCGTCATGGGGTAGACATCGTAAAGGTTTTGCTAAATGTTGCCTAAAATTCCTGAGCGAACTGCGCAATTTTTTTTAATTAAATTTTAAAATGCAGCAATGGTTACCATGCGAAGCAACACGGGTTCAAATCCCGACCGAGACATCCGGATTTTTTCTGGCTAAACAAATTCGTTAAAAGCCACGGGACCCGTGCGTTTACGTTGTCGGGTACGCGTTAGAGAATCCTACCTAGGTATGGATTGAACGAAAATAGTAGGCCCCCCTTAACCAAGTGACGTAATAAATAAATCATTAAATGAAAGTATGAAAGAAATTAAGAACAGTGTATTGTTTGCATCGTCGCTAGTAATGGATATTCAGCACGATACTCACATTTCCATCAAAATTACAAACATGGCGTTGCTCAAATCCAAAATATCCCAAAGAAGTGCCAACGCCATCTATCAATAATGCGAGGCGCCAATAGCTCGTATTTGGGACACCGTTCAAAGGCGATCCAATCCGCACGGCCATCCCAACTCATACAGGTACATGGACACGCACGTATAAGATTGGGGTTGAGGGGATGTGAATTGGGGGAGGTGGCGTGATAAGTGGAAATCTTCAGTCCTGCGCTGGTGGGATATTCAATTTGGGTGGCTTTTTCTCGACGCGATTCGCTCCTACCCCTCCCCCTTACCACTTGCGGGACTCTGGCATGTACGAGGACGTGGCACGGCGTATATACCTTAATCCCAAATAATTGCGGCGGCGTAGGCCCCCTCCCCCCTCCATCCCGCCTTTCTACAGCAATTAGTTATTCGTACGTTCGGCCACGACCAAAGCTTTTGTGCCCAAGCGTGAGAACAGAACTCCGAGAGAGCGCGTTTGACTCAATTACACCAAAAATAGCGTATTTGCGATAAACAGATTGTTTCTCTTCTTCTCCTCACCTCGGTCAGGGTTCCGTTGTTGAAGAAAGATCCCCGCGGTGGGTGAACAACGGCCGCGCGGGAGGACCGACGACGGTCTGGACCCTCTCTCGGAATTTCGCGTTTGGCGTTCGTCTAAGCGCTTAATGCGAATTTTTTTAATTTGATAGTGGACTCTAGGTTTGGTGTAGCGTCTCTTTTGTCGCGTCATCGTGTATGGCCTATGTCCGTGACAGTTGTTGGTATGCCCTCTAGCGACGATCCTGAAAACCAGTTGGTTCGTTGCGGTTATAGTTGATACATGATTAGGGAACAACCGATATTTTTTATAATCGATTTAAAAAAAAAACGTTCTTAGCTATGTGTAAATGTTATGAAGCAGACGATACGATTGCCGTCACGCCCAAATGACGAACTACGCCTGGTGATAAAGCGCAGAGTTAATGGACAAGAAACAGTATTCATCTCAAATTAATTCACCAGTTGCATTATCCACATTTTCTATAGGCGAAATCTGTCGATTTTGAACGACCAAACCGTGAACGGTAGCTTATGTATTTGCCCCTTGTAGAGCGGCACCGCCACATAGCTCCTCTGCAAACTGTGTTTGCCGGTTTCGGGGAACTTGACGATTTGTTACGCGACTACTCAGTACTTAGCATGGTTGCGAATGTCACTGTTCCCGCATTGACTTGCAAAATTTTCCGATTAAATTTTTTTCATTAACAGGGCGACTTGCGTGCTTGCATTACTTTTGGAGGTTCCCCGGATTCTAAAACGTGATCGCTGTACGCCCAATTTCGGCAAAAAAATCAAATGAAAATAAAGCCCAGCTCGACGCCGGATTAGTTTCTCAACCATGCGTAAAAAATTCACCGATCATTAGACTGGATTTTTTTGGTGCTCAATTTAAGACAACAAAAGCAATTAAGCCAAGGTGTCCGCTTCTCCAGAATTTTATTAAAAAAAATCCATATCATTGAGATAAGATAAAAAAGAACCATTTTAATTTTCCAAGTTAAAAATAATCACCTACGCAAGATAGTTTTTTTTTGTATGGCGGAACGCTACCGATTTCAATGACTCGAGCGGTCGACTAGCAACAACTACACCTCGAGCTGAGGTGTTTGCACCAGACTGGGTACACGGAGCAGCGCGACTGAAGCGCTCTTGCCTAATTACACGACTTTAGTCCATTAAGCACTGGTCGGTTGACGGGCGCGGATAATACTAATATATGGAAAATGTGTAACAAATTACGGAACGGTGCTACGGGTTGACACTGCGGTCGTCCCGCCTTAGTCCTCTCCTTCCCATCCCACTCTTCATGCCTTCCCCACCACACCACCACCACCACCACCACCCTCAGTCCATCTCCCTTTGAGCTCTCCTCTTATTTTGCCACCACCGTCACCGCCGCCACCACCGTGGTTAATACCCGCGTGCTTGTTCCTAATAAATTTCTAATGGAAAAACAATTTTAATGCATTCTCTTTTAACGGCTACATGCTAAACTATTTTCTGTGTAAGGGCTTTAATGTAATGGTGGCACGATTTGGAAATATAAATTATCCGCGTTATAATTGCCACAAATTCCTTTGGTCGACTGTCGCTTCTCCTCCAAAAACGCATTCCGAAAGCGCCTCGGCCACCGTATTTATTTTCCCATATGACGGGGTTGGCCAACCATGAGGCCCAAAAATTTTAAATTGTAATTTTTTCCTTGTCACGAGTATGGGAGCTTGGACGTATGGATGATTCGCTTTAACGCTAGGGGGCGCTCTTTTCGTCATTTTCCGGATGATGTCATGCAGGTTACACTTGACGCCGCTAGAGGCGCTTTGTCGACTCAGTCGCCATTCGACACTAGTAGCGTCGAATGGGCGATATGATGAAGAAAAATTATATGGTCGATTAGTCTAATCGGGCGAATCCAGTCCATTGAAACACGTTAATCTCGTTTCATTTTCTTTTATTCGCAAACTTCAGTCAATCGCGTGACTAAGCCAATGCATCGCTTATGCCACTGGCAAAATTTTGCAACAAAAATCTAGTAGAAGCACGCTAAAATTATTACAAATATTTAAATTATGATCTACGAGTAAATCGTATGTCGTCACGGAATATAAATAAGAAAGTTCTGTTAAGACCGGCCCTGGGTCGGATCGTATACGCTTTGAGTTAGACTGAAACCAAATCAGATGTGTATGCAGATCATGTATGTTGCAATATCTATGTCTGTGCAATATTCTAAAATTACATGCTAAAAGAAGAATAGGTTAGTACAACGGTTTCTTATACACGTTTTCCCATGCTATCAGATAGTTAATATGGCTACTGACTCGAACGCTTTCCAATGAATCCCCACTTTTCGCATTTGGTCACCACGTTTTCGAGAACAAAATGTTTATACTAACTTTTATGGAAAGTAACAGGAAGTAAATAAAATCAAGTTAATAAAAACATTGCCTAAGCAACACGAGGGGTACAAAATATCATGTAGTGATATTCATTACAGTGAAAAGAATATCCTCATTCAAAAATGAAAAATAAAAATAATAAAAATTGTCTTTTTGTTAGCTTTAGCTGTTATAGCATAAACCAAACAAGAAAATATATTTTTTTATTTACGCTGATTTTATTTACGTTTAATCAGTTTTTCTTAATTAAAAGAAAATATGAGTTTTAGTCTTTCATGGCTTCAACTATCCATAACACGTCGAAAATCTTAACGAATATGGGATCAAACTCGCCACGTTGGGAACATTTGTTGTAAAAGAAACTCCATGCTTTTGATTTAAGGAGGAGACATTTTGATCCGATATTATAATTCTGGTTTAACAGGAATGCTAAAAATCTTTAATGAGTCATTTTCTTGTTTGGAGGATGCTGGAATTTTAATAACGTCTCATTGAATAAAAAAATAGGAAAGAAAAATATTATCTTGATTTACACTGTACGAGCAGAACTCTACGAAAGCTTGTTTTTCCGTCGTTGCTTCTGTTTGCTGCACACTTGGTCACTATACATGTTCATGTATATAAAAACGTAATTACTAATTATATTTGTTGTCATGTTGTCTGCTCTTAAAATAGCTGGTCAAACTACCTTCTCGCTAGCGCACTGCAATACGCTGCTGGCCTTGCTTTGAATCTAGTTACCGCATTCACATTCACTATTAGAAACAATTCATAAAATTCGTTGACCTCCCAAAAGATGGAGTTACTGTTTTCGGCGTTTTACAATGCGAGTCTGAGTCTATTTGCTAGCTGTTCGTTATGGGCACTGCGCTTAAGCAATTGGTTGTGCTCATTTCGTTATTTGGCAACTGTACAGTCGCCTCAGAATGGAGTTATCAAAACTCGATTTACCGCTAAGAGCGTTGGAAGCGCTTTATGGCCTTTCGTCGAAAATCACAATTGGAAATGCTTTTAATGTCAATAGTTATTCATTCATCGTTCTACTTGCAACGAGCACATTAATATAAAATATAAAATGCAAAACTTCAATAGTTCATTGTAGTTTTTATAATTAAGAATCGGATTAATATTTACTTTTGAACAACTTTTTCTCGAGAACGCCACCAGATGGCACTTATAGGGCGCCATGTTTGCCGCTTCGTACGGTAATATATTCGACCAACACATTTCTCCAATCTGTCATCACATTTCTCCTATGTCGTCCTTTGAAAATGTGTCACTATCTTTCGCGCCTAAAAACGATTTTTGCATGCATGCTGTGTATTAAAAGAATAGGAGTACAGCGCAGGAGCAAACATACATGTACTCGTAGTCTCGCTCTTGGCTCCTAGATGGCGTTAGTGCACCTCAGCGTGATCAGATGTATGCGCACTTTCGTAACTCACGCATCGAACAGCAATACCGAGTGCCCGGCCTCTGTTCAACCTGGGGAAAAAAAATACACGTATGTCGTTATTGTGAGGTAGGGAGGGGGGGGGGGAACATACGTAATACAATGGTAATCCAAAAAGCTATACTAAAAAATTGTAATCGTTTAAATACTAGATTTTTTAATTTTTGGTGTTGTGTATATATAGATTTTGAAGACATGGAATGTCGGGCCGAGGTTATCAAATTATTCAGTTTTCGTAGCCCAAATAATAAAATTGATCATATAGTTAATTCAATGATGAATTAACTAAAGTGTCGTCAGGTCCGAATGCGGGTACGCTTGGTTTAACAAGGCCTGGCTTATTGTTGCCAAGAAAACTCCTTATTTCGGGATCGGCAAACAAAGATTTCCATCTGTTTCTGCTTCCGAGCAGAGCAGAGCTGATTGACAGTACAGAATTCT
>JAUJYS010005154.1:0-11276 GCA_033995665.1 Melogona broelemanni
TATATAATTGAACAAGTATATATTGATATTTTCGACTGTTGAGGGGCATGCCTGCAGTCGTCTATATTTTTTATGTAATTCCTTCTGTAAGATAAGTCCTATTCGCCCAACCCACAAATTGAGAACGTTTATCCATCGCGTTACAGATTGATCAGCCCGACTGCTGTTAAATTGTATAGCGCCGGTGTTATACACGAAGCCCATTCCTGGCGGAGCTTTTCGTTGAGTGCGTTAAACGCTAATACAGGGCGTCGCGAAAGTGTTCACCCCCACCATTTCGTCTGATATCACTTCCATAGCACATTTTTGAAACTTTTGAACACTATTTGATTTTTTTGGAGTATTATTTACAATTACAATGTATTGCCGCAAGCAGCCCCTTTTTAGGGGGACCGATGGCGGGGTTTCATTTATATTTTCTTATTAATTTCCATGTAGTAGGGCTATATATAGCGCATCTGCAGTTCCTTTTTCCCACTAAAAAAATCTAAATATTGACATCTAGTTTAAAGCACTTTGGTGTATTAGAAATCTGCATGTATTGCCATCTGTGAACCGTCCTAAAAGGGCTATGAAATTCCCGATTGGCGCCTGGTGGTGAAATAATGCAACATTAACCACGAACGTTGTTGGCACTTCTTTTGTGGCGTAATGTTTATTTATGATTCCATTAGCAATTAAGAAAATTACGATGTTGCGCGTAATTTTTGGTGCAGCTAGCTACCACCAGTGCTTGAAAGTTCGTTAATAAATGAATAAATTATTTGTGACGCTAACTATTAACCGGAAAAGGGTGTGCCGTGGTGAACTTCCTGCTATTCGGTTTGCCAACGTTCTTCTACGTAATTTTCGTTACGAATGACTCTTGAAAGGCGATAGGGATTTTCATCAATGCAATTTATTTGCTCTTGAAATGGGCTCTCGTCATGCGAAATATCCGAAATAGTGCACCGAACTTCCGATTAAACACTATTACGTGTATTGCCTAACTTGGAATATTTAGTTTGAATGAGTGTTGCGGTTATTAATTCATTTGCGACTGGTCTGTATTGATCTTTCGGCTAGATTTTCGACGCATTATTTGTTGGTGGGAAATCAATATCATAGCTATCCCGATTTTCCTGATTGTTGACTCTGTGCCAATAATGTACTCAGGGTTAGTCAACCAATCCAACCAGTCCTCGATACGAATGGATCGATTTTACGACTTTTAGTCGAAATTATAAAATATTTATCGTATATGAAAATTTAAACTTTTTGGCTTAGCAGATAACAGCCAAACAATCAAAATTGTGATTATTGAACGCTTATTTCTACAGAACGTAAAAATAATTAAATTCGTGCGATAATGTACTGGTCAGTAATTTGAACTCGCGTTTAAGTTGAACGTTCATTCTGCTTTATCAGAAGTCTTTCAGGCTAAACTGCATCGGCGTATCTGCAGCGTTAGCCTCGTATGCACCCTCTGGATGTCGAGATTATTTTCCATTTGTCTCGTTAAAAAGATGTAATGAAAATCCAAGAGAATATCCTTATCAATAATGCCTTGTGTGCATGCATAGACTAGCATTTTTGATTTTCACACCCGGAACTTGAAAAGACCAATGTAATTCAATTTGGATAACGACGAGAGTCATTCTCAGCATGCGGTAGCCATGAAAGACGTTTTATACTGCCGTTTTCGCGAGAGAACTTAAACAGCAGTTGTAATGCGATAATCAAGAAACGTTTTAGTGGCATTGTGTGCCCAAACGGAAATCCATTTAGCTGAAAGTGTCCGGCCTTAGTGCGCCATCTTTTGGCGGCTGCTTTAAGCTTTGCCGGTGAAGCTGGTCGATGATGGCCGAACCGAACCTCCGTTCTCTTGTCAAGCCAAGCGGCATTTAGTTGGGTGATATTCAATGTATATAGGTAGGTATAACCATTATCTTTTTTTTTCTTTTCTTATTTATCTGCTCGTCGCCTTAATTCTCGCTCCTGTTCTTTGTTTATTCTATTTTAAGTGGTATTTGATGGGCGTAAGTGTGGCGTTAAAATCTCCCCGAATTGCGTTAATAATTCATGCTTTGACGAGAGAGAACGAGCCGAATGGAGCGAGCGAGGAAAAGCTGCATGAGACCGAAAGAATGAGCGAACTTGGCCTAAGCGGTTTTAAAATGGAGGGCTTTTCAAATGGCCGCTGCGGGCGCTTTGTCGCTTGCTCGCATCGCGCTCCCAACCAAATTGCACAAACGATCAGGGCGAGCCTAGTGGCCGATGACACAACTACAACTTACCTTTGCGTTAAAAATGTCTAACTGCTTGTGCCTAATATGATTTTTTTAGTGATACAATATAGCAGTACATGACTATACGCAAAATGTAAAAAATTTCGCATTTTTTTTTTCTAGTTAATGAAAATAATAATAATGGGGATTAGTCTACGCTATGTCTGTTAGAAGTTATAAACAGTAGTATTATCTGAGCAATAGTAGATAACATTACAAAACTTTTAGCTCAATGGTATGTTATTATACGAGCGTACTCGTCTGCCCAATGCACAGCGATAATAATAGCTCTAAGACGCTATTTAACTACGTCTTAAGATTATGTGCCCAACTACTGCCAAAACAAGATTTCATAGTCTGAAAGCAATATATGTTGTCGGCGCTATTACTTAATTTAATTTAAGATTGTCGTGTGTCTCATCTTGAATTTTGATGCCTAGTATGAACATTAAATTAATTTATCCTCCATATATTTTTTGGTTGGGCTCGAAAAATGTGAGTGTTTTATGAAATGCGAGTGCTTTATTAACATAGAAGCGAATCGTGTGTCTTTGAACGGCAAATGCCGCGCTTAAACAAAAAATTCAGCCAGGCTTACGCTGAATTGCGGTGCTGATTTTTGACTATTGATCTATGATTATCGATACCACCTTTTCTACTTACGACCGCAAATATAAACAAGATTTATATTGAATCATCCAGAAAAGAAAGCGCATCACATCATGCAAAGAGCTACAAGAACATCATGCAAAGAGCTACAAGACTATCATGCAAAGACCTACAAGAACATCATGCAAAGATTACAGTTAGTTAATTTTAGCGGCGGGTACAACTGTTACAGTTATTGTACAGTTAGTAGAGTTCAATAAAGTACACTTTTTTCACTTCAGTTGGGAGTTAAAAAGCAACTAGTACGCTATGAAAGGAATACTGTATAATGAGGAAAACACTTCCATTTATCTACACATGTAAAATAGTGTTCAAATAAGACAATTTACTTTTACAGTGGTCAAATGGTCGATTCGGAGCTTGCATTTTGCAACACCTACTGATAATCCCGTTTCCGATTATCCGATCGGCGTTTGAATCCCGTGGCCGGATGATTTATTCCAACCATTAACCGCGCCTAACTCGAGGCTCGGCTTTTATCGAACGCTTAGCAGCTAAGCGAAACAACCCGGATGGCGCGTTTTTTAGCCTTTGGGACGGCCATCGGCCCCCTTCCTAACGGCGATCGTCACCGGCTAGAGTGGTCGCCATCAAGCTCGCCGTGGAGCCCGTGCATTAATCACAGCTTCTAGGGGATTTTTCCCCCAAAATCGCTTCACGCGAAGTCGTTAATCATTCGGCGATATGTTTGTTGTTAAGCGGTGATGCTGTATGTGTTTAAGCGAGATGAGGTAGGTGGGGGAATACGAATGCGCCCGCGCGCGTTCGTTGGCTGGTGTATGTGTGTTTTCGAAAGGAAAGTGGGAGGAGGTTATAGGGACGGATACCATAGAAGGGAGAGGGTGGTGGGATACTGGGGGTGGCGGCGGCGGTGGTGGTGGTGGGAAGAAGCGGCGCAACCATGGCGTGGTGGTGGCGTGGTTGGTGCTCGGCGTGTGCGGCTCCGGTTTCAGTTGATACACCACATTTAACCAATCGTTAAACGCCCCAGAGCATTTTAATTGGCATTGTTAATCGATGAAAAATTACTCTCGGCACGTACACGGTTCGATGTGTGCGCGCGCGGGTACGTGTGTTTGCGTATGTGCGCGTGGTGGGGCAGGGGTGGGGGTGGCGAGGCGAATGGGTTTGTGTGCGATGCTCTCGACTGAAAATGGAACTGCGGCGCCATTTGAATATTTCTGTCAGGCGTCCGGGGAAATGGATATATCCAACGCGGGATGTGTGTGCAGCGCCGCGGTTCGTGAGAGAGGAAGTTTGGAATTAAAGCTTTTTGTTACAGGGTGTCTCCGATTGATTCTCTCCCTGAGATTTCCCGGGGTTGGGGCTCATTGGTTTTGTTTCATGAAAATGATGAGATTTTAGTCAAATATGATTTTAGTTAATATCGTCCACTTTTTATTTCATTTCCTGATATATTATGTTTTTCTGTGGTATTCGTAATTTTTGGAAGTCGATTAGTTTTATTACTTTTTAATTTTCCACAATATATTATTTTATTTTTGCGGTTGAAGACAGGAATTATAAGTTTTTTGGCGTATTTCTAACGGCAGTAAACGTATTTAATAATTTTTACAATAATTAATAATTATAAAATTATAAGCACCAAGAACCAACTTATGAAAATGATTGCAACAATAAACATAAATCAATATAAACACATATTTCATAACATTAATCTTTTATTTTTTTTAATAACCCATATTCTAAAAGCTGGTAAGCTTCGATGCCAACAAGAGGACATACACGTGTGTACATTCATGTACTTGTCGTTTCAGTCCTAGTCGTCATACGCTATTATACAATTATACGCTATGCCATTTCGATGCAGTTTGAGCAGCCAGAAATGGAAGTCCCATCTAAGTGTCAATCAAAGTTTTGCGAATTCCCTTATACGGCAATGAAATAAACCAGTCTTATTAAAATAAAATGGATATTCGTGCGCATTTGTGGTAGCCGCCATGAAGATAAATCAATTTCGACATCTGTCAGACGCGTTTGCGACGCTCAGAATAAACACACGATCAACAAAAAATCATAAGAAAGAAAAATTGAATAACATCCAAAAAAAAAAAAAAAGGAAAAAATACATACACGGGGGATGTGGACATTGCTGTAAAATCTGTATTTCTTTCACAAAAAAATAGGATCGTATATTCGAGGCTTGTGCCAAAAACGATAAGCGGTTTTTTGGTGAGAGGGCAAACTCAGCTGAGTCTGTTTGTCGAACGAAACAAAAAGAAAGAGTAATGAAAGATGTGGGTGGTGGTGGTGATGGTATTGGTGGGGAAGGCTGGAGATATGGTTTGAGGATCTTCGGTCGGGATTTGGTGCGATTTGGTTGGACGCTGAAAGCTCTCTGGCGGCGCGGAACATCGACGCTGGAACCCCGGTCCCGCGGATGTCTCTCGCGCCAGGCTGTGTGCAGCGACGGACGGTTGCGAAATCCGTCTTGATTAGGCCGCGCTGTCTGCCAGGGCTTGGCGGCCGCCGGCTTTGGCCGTGTCATCGGCATCGTATCGCCGCGCGGCCCTCGGGGACGGGCCGTTATTCTCTTTTGCCGGCGCGCTAGATCTGGCTCTGTCGCCTGCTCTATCGCATCGGCTATCGAGAAAGGGGTGTGGAGGGGAGAGGAAAGGTGGGCGGAGGAGCGTATCCTCGTCTCTCTATCCCTCAAAGTAGGGTGTGACGTCCGTTTGGTAGACACGCGCTGTGAGGCACAAATCTGTTTATGTTGTCGAGATGACGAGCTGGCAACACGGAAGAGAGGTTTGTTTGTATTGCCCGGAAGATGTCTCCAATTTTTTGACAAGTCCATTAATTTTTGTGAAATATGTTTCCGGGAGAAATAGAGTGGTACCTAATTCGTTATTGGCTATATGCTATCGAAAGCCAGGTGCATATTAAAATGTCCCGCTTAAAAATAATAATTTTACATGTACGTATTACATTTTACGAACGTTTTATTTGTACGTACCGATGGCTCAGTGGGTATGCCAACATCCTACGGAGCGGTCGGTCCTGGGTTCGAATCCCGGTTCCAGCTCTCATTTATTCTATCCTGGGGTACTGGCGTTATCCCTGAGCTTCCACTTGGGAGTCAAGGACAGGCATTCTGGTGATTTGGCCGATGGTTGACCGATGGTTTTGGACCAAATGGCTATTCTCGTCAACAATTTTTTATGGACCGGTCAGAATTAATGACCAAAAAGCGGTCTTTCTAAACAGCTGCCTCCGACTGCCTATTCGGAGGTTATTTGGTCATTAAAATAGCAAAATTCAAGATGGCGGCTCGAAAAAATCAAAATACTCGGTGATTGTCAGACTACCCTGACAGGCTGATAGGCCAATAGGCGCCGAATAAGTTTCCGGATTCAACTTATAAAAAATAATGGCTGCATTGATTATAATGCGTTTCATTGATTATGAGCCACCCCTCATAGCTTGCAATTCGTTGCTGCTAAGGGGTGGCTGAATTCCTCCATATTGTGGGGTGATGGCAGAAGTTATTGTAATTTTTACGATGATCATCTGCCAATAAACAACAGCAACAATAATGAAATTCGGAGAAATTATTCATCAGCCATTTCGAAAAACCTGTTTTTTTTTTTTTTTGTTTTTTATTTGACGTGACAATGACATGAATAATCATGTTCTTAACTTATGGGCATTTAATGGATATTTATTAGTTATTGGTATTCATATCGTTATAAAAATTAAAAATTAAATAAGTAAAATTAATGGAAAAATTGATCAGGTTCGTGTAAAAAAAAGACCAACTGGAGAAAACATGCAATCACCGCGTTTTTATATTGTGTTTGTGCTTATGGCCTTGGTATACTTTTTTGTTCGCCCATTGCTACTTCCTCAGACTCCAGACTCGACAAAACCGAAGATCCAATCCTTTTTCCGCCCCCGTCTTAGTCTTTTCTACGAGCGTTTGATTTCATTTGCCATGGCTCTTGTTGTCCTTTCGCACGTCTCACTGGGTCTTAATTTTCTGTTCAAACAGACGACAGAACGACCGAACGAACCAAACTCCGTTGTTTGAGCTTCGATTTAAGTCTTTCTCCGCTCGGTTGATCCGCTATTCGTGTTCCCCCCCATCTCCTTTCGTCCCCCTTCCGAAAAGTACACAAACGCCTGCCGGCTAATTAACGCAATAGCGGAATGTCATCGTGCCTCGCTTTGCTCGAGTGCGGCTATGATTTGATCAGCCTTGCCGCACAATGAACGTCGGCGTCCCCGATTTTGCCTTCCACCGCTGGGCGGAGTTACCGTCTGCGTGCCAAATTCACGCGATGTATACTGACCATGGTAGGACACCTATTCTACGCAGAAAATGGCGTCCACTTTCGGACCAGTCGATTTTTATCCTCGTTAATAAAATGTCGCATGTTTGTGTGCTCCTCCCCCACCTTATTCATTTCCCAGCAGTCGTAAAGGTTGGGGAAAATCAAGATCGAGTGGTTATTTTTCTAATCCGACCACTTCGATTGACTTGGACTCGTTGTTTGAAAACTATTTTATTTTCGATCAATACAATTTCATTCACTTCTGAGTTTGTGAATAACCGAATTAATTCCAAGCGCTACGATAAACAGTTGTTGGAGAAATAGGCAGCGTCGTCCCGTTACCATTTAAACTCACGAATGAACGTGTAGTGCGGTACGGCACCAGGGAGGAACTTTCATTCAAACTGCTGTATTACGGTACAGTCTATTGACACGGAGACATTTATATTAAGGGTGAACTTAGGAAGCTTTTTTTTTTATAAAAAGGTTTACTTTTGGAACTTTTATTTGGAAATGGAAAAAAAAAATTGTTCCTCCCTATAAAAAAAAGTTGGCCACGTTATCTTTAAATTTCGACCAGTATCTTTTTAAAAATTAAAAAAAAAACACTTCGAGAAAAGAAATAAGAAAAAAAAACTCCGGGAAACATGCGCTCCGTTCCAGCATGACGCCGCATAAGACAAGCGGGTTTAACTAATGTTAGTGCGTTATTCGAGTGGAAACCAGGGGGTGCACGTATCTCAATGGCGAGCGTGTCCTCGGCTTACACGTTCTTACTGTTTCCGCTTCGATCGCTCGACAAAGATGCTGGTGCTCCTCTGACCCGATGCGAAATTACTCAACGTAACAGATACCTTATACATTTTATAAATAAAATTTATTTTACTTATATAATTGCCGATTTTTTTTTTAATATTCAATTTAAATCGGGTTCTTTATTGGTAGAACGTTGCGAATACTGCGGCAAGATTTCAAAAGCGTTTGGGTGCAGGTCGCTCGATGTTAGAATAAAGAGCATTGGCATGTGGTTTGCAGAGATAGTTTTTTGTTTTACTTCCTCTCATTCCAAACATTCTTCCACTCCCAAGCGACATATTTCACAGAACCGCTTATTCATTAATAAATGATTCATTAATGATACAATTCTGTGCAATCGTCTATTTTGGAACACTTTGGACCTTAAAATTGCTTTTCCTAACGGATCAAGAATTTGGCAAAAATGTTTTCGCAGTTGTAGCTAAATTATAATTACAATTTCAATGCCGAAAGAGGCAGCTTAGCCGGCCGCAAGCAAGCGAAAAAATATGATCATTTCGCTCCATAATCACGCACTAATTTCGGGTCTCATGAGAATATCTATACCAGGAAATGCTGGAGAGTTGGCCGGCGGTCTGATTGCCGCATACGAGAACAGTTGGTATATACAAGATTACACAGAACGACGTGCATATATATACAGTGTATATGGCGCAACCATACGCAAGGGTAAAGGCAACGTACGACTCTTCTCCCCCTGCCCAGCCCTTCGAGAACAGACCGCGCGCGTATGTGTGTGTGTGTGTGTGTGTGTGTGTGTGTGTTGGAAGTTGGTTTGTTTTTCGCTTCGCTTGGCAATGGGAATAATCAGCCTGTGGCTGAAGCACGGTCCCGTGCGTCCGTCCCGTTGCTGTCGAAGACAAAAGTCGGGTGGCAGAACCGAGGCCGACGTCTCACTCAAGAAACGACGGCAACTGCGTATATTTCCATCGTATACAGTCGCCCTCTTTTGGCCCACAACAAGAAAGTACAGTATTTCTAATGTCAGGGATTTGACACGAACAATACATGTACAAATTATATAAACGAATTCAAAATTACCCGAATATGGTACATGAATACGGTCTTTTTATTCATTTCAACTAGACTATTTTCTTTTACTACTTTATCCTTTTTCAAAGAGGCATTCTCAATGGTTAAAGTAATATTGCTTTTTAATATTTTAAGTACATTCAACTTGAATATGTACCAAAGGTTTAGTAATTAAATTTCCCAAATAAATTAGTTCATCTTTTTGCATCCATTCATGTATTTTCCATTGCCTCTTGCATTTTTTTAATTCTGAAAACAGATACACAAATGAAAGTCTTTTGTAGAGAGAACTGAATAGCAAATGTAAGTTCACCTACAGTTTTTCATGTTTTATTTTCTTCTTTTCTATATTGCTGCGTTCGTAATTAAAATATATTCAGCTGGAAAGGCATGTGTACATGAAGCATTGTGGAACATAAGGGATTTAGTGAATATTCACTCGAGTCTGCTTTTCATCATTTCTGTCGTGTTTGTGGTTTGGCCGTCTGCTACATCGTCTAGACTGCCTTCAATAATTATTGGCTAATGTCCAATATAGCATTGTCAATTTTGATACTGCAAAATCTGTTTCGCTGCTTGTATGCGTACTCACTGACTGAAGTTTGAAGAAGTTTCAGACACAGTCAAGAGAAAGCTTAGCAACTTACTTTTTATTTAATTTGCTTCAACGTAGCAATTTGTTTCTACGAGTATTTTCATTAAAAAAATATTTTGAAATTTTTAATTTTTTTTTATGTTATTTTCTATTATAAGTACACATAATAAGTCATAAAATATTTCAGAAAAATAACATTTTTCGCAAAATTAAGTTTTTCTTTTTGAATTTTGTTGTTGCGAAATCTTATTATTAAAAGTGATATTCATATTGACGATGGATTGAAAATTCCAAATGATAAATACGAGCCCTTAATAAAATGTCGGTTTTCTTGTTGAGAAGGAAATTAGTTATAATTACCTTTCTCGACTACGAATGACATCCAGCATGGCTCCTTTGGAATGGCGGTGGGAACGATATTTCCGCTAATTGTCTAAGATTCGATTATATCATTCGTGGCGATGAAGACGCGACGCTGTTCCTGGTCTCGGACACCAGCGAATATAAAAATCGACCGACAGACGTCCCCTCTTCAATTCCCCGCAACACACCACCCTCCCGTACCAAGGATATGTAAGGTTACTAAATCGCAGATTGCGTAAAGGTTCTCTTTACCATGTGGTAACTACACAAAGCCGTTTTCCGCCCTTTCAAAAGAGGTTATCAACCCTGTATCAGCGGTTTTGGTGACAATTGCCAGATGTTCTCTTCCATGGTGACGATTAGTGATAACAAATGCCCTTTTTGGTAAGCCGCAGTCGGATCGGAGCTTTGGCGGTTCTTAGAATTTTCGTTATCGTGTCTGTTTCATTCGCTAGTGCTGTCTGCGGTATTGTCAATTATTTAATCGTACAGGAAAACACGCGAGTATGGTCCTTATCTAGTCTGAATCTGAGCATCATCCCATGACAAGGCAGGATGAGATATATCATCTGGCTTCTTTGTTTCTACTGATCCATTTCTTTTTTTCCTATACTGCAATCGCCATCCCTCAAGAGTCTGGAAAATTCGAATATTAGATTAGATTTGTCGGTCCTTCCAATACGCACTGCACACGTGTTACATGTATATGTGTGTGTGCAAATCCGAAGGGAAATTTCCATCCATGTGGAAAAGAATTCGTCGTATCGTCAGTATCGATCATCGGGATGTAAAACCTATAATTTAAAATATGTGCGAGACGTATCGACTGCCGCATTTACGACCCACCGCACACGCCTGCTCGCCGAGGTGACGCCATATCGGCTGGAGGATCGCGCTGATTTTTTATTATCGGATTTGGCGGATCGATATTAATAGAGATAGACATTGTCAATTAGCAGTCGCGGTGTCGGAGAGCTGAATCACGGTCTTTGGCGTATGGACTAATGTATTGTCACTGTTGGCAATGTGTCGCGCTACGTTTGCCTATACGCATACGTGATAATACAGATGTACAGATAGTACGATCATATTTTTTTTAAATCACCGTAACGCCAAGTGCACTACAGGATTACTGCATCCTCATGTTTCTATGGAGATGTGAGAGGGGCAGGGAAGGGAAGGGAAGAGGGATGGCAGCTGGAATAGCCAGACTGCAGGATCCACCCCTAAGCTCTGGAC
>JAUJYS010005155.1:0-11274 GCA_033995665.1 Melogona broelemanni
CATAGACTGGTCACTTGACCCCCGCCATAGGCCCCCCACCCGGGGCTGCTCGCGGGTACAAATTGTAATTGTAATTGGTGTTTTAGCTAGAACATGCAACCAACGGTGTGCTTAAAAGAGCACAACAATTGCTTTTTATTATTTCCTTTTCATAATTTTGTTAATTGGTTATCGGCTCGAATAAATTTGTTTTCTCTAGACTTGATCTACGAGCAATGCTTATGACGAGATTTATTTCAATTAGTTTTGTTTTGGTAGATGTTAATTTTACGATTTTATTACCTATTGACATCTAATTTGTCATCGTCGTCTAATTTTAGATACTATTTTAGAAACATGACTAATAAAGTTGCAAATTTGGTAACTTAGTTGTAACTTGGATAGCGTTTCGTGAGCGTGAACATTTTCTTCAATGCGTTCATGCTTGGTTCAGTCGTTATCAAGAAGCACCACCACTTCGCTTTGTTGACAAATTTAGCAAGACCGCAAATTTATAGACTGTAGGTACTGTTTATTCAAATATCTGATTATCTGATTGATTCAAATATCTTACGAAAGATTAATTTAAGCATTCCATATCTAAGTTCCACCAGCTTAGGCCTTATAATATTTATTTTTATTACTCTTAATTCTCAATCTTTTGGGTTTCCCCACAATTATTTTCTCCTTTGGTTTGGTTGAACACACGAGGCCCACGTTTGTTGCTTGCGGTTTCTTGGAATATATCTGTTCGAATGCGTTTTTGTTTTTCTTACATGTACTGGTTGTGTGTTTGTGTGTGTGTGTCCAATTTAAGAAACTGACTCGACAACTATTTAACTCATATGGGGTTCATTACCCACTGAGTGTTTGTATGTGCGACTCGAGGTCAAATGTCACGTATCTAAAACATCGGCTATGAAATGGTGAAAGACGTCAATATTCAAAAGTGACGCGAATGCGTTAAACATGAAAAAACAACTATGAAAAGGGTCGAGAACAAGAAATGTATTGTTTACGCAATTTTTCGTTGACATTTTTTCATTACTGACGCTTTCCATCCATATGATGCTTTTGATCTTTAGACTTTTTTTGTAGTTCTTGTTTATGCAAATTACAAGAAACGACAGACGAAATGTCAATGTAAAAAAAAAACCATTAAAATTAGGAAGCATTAAGATGGAACATTAAGTTGGGGGAAAAACGACAGCTATTGAAAACGTCAAAGATGGAAAGACTAAATCTGATTTAAGAGGGAACAGCAAACTTTGACGATGAAAGAATAGAAATACTCTTATTTTACCCAATATTTCACTTTTTCAGCAGTGAAGCTTTTCACAGTTGACGTTTCAGATGCGTGACGTCTAAATGTACTGGCGTCGCAGTGCTCTACGTGATGCACGTGATTCACAATTCACGTGATATGAGACACGCACATTCGTAGTTCACGTGATTAATTTTTTGTTCTTTTTTGTCCTCGGCGCGTGACGCCCACTTCCCTCTTCCGTTTCCGTTTGAAGTTCTGTGTTACCGGTGGTTCCCAACCCAGCCACCGCCAAGACAGACATATCCACCTACCTGCTGAGGTACGGACGGGAGTACGCCGATCCCTACCTGGGACACAGTATTGGACCCATGGCCGGATATGGGGTGAGTACTCTCAACTACTGCAATCACTTAATGAATGGACCAAATTATTGTTTTTTAAATTTTCGTTTAATTCTTAGAGACTCAAATTATTATCTGGGTTGTTGTAGGATTCATAGTCGCCTGAAAATGTCAGGGAAAATTAAAAATTTATTTTTGTGAATTTCGGACACTAGTAAAAAAGAAATTCGTCCTGCGTGCTCTTATTTTCCTTGTTCTATTTTTTGTAATCGCGCTGTTAGTTTAGTGTCTGTTTGTTTGGATGTGCTACGTGCATTTTTTTAAACGAAAATACTATTTCAACATATCCCCTACGCTTTTTTGAGCAGGGATAAAAATGCCTGGCTACTACTGTATGTCGGGGAAAATTAACGTTTTTAATTTCAGCTTTGAGAACAATTATTTTTATATTGCAATCGGTTGTTCCAAGCGTTCCCTAATGTTGAACCAATGCTGTTAGAGCCAGCCTCATTTCTTTTCAACTCGATCCCATCTAACCACACTTCATTTGCACGTGTTTTTTATTGCAGGCCGCCGTCTACCGAGGGAGCTACAATCGCTTCGCACCATATTGAGTGCGTCGTCACCATCGTGTCAACAACATCAACAACAAATTGTGTCACCGATCAACTAACTACAACAACCACCACCCACTACTCACCACCACCACCACCACCTCAACCCACAACCAGAACCAAAAAACGCCCGGAGAACACCACCAACAACAAGACAAGGACTATTTCTTGTTACTCGTGCGCTGCTACTACAAGTGCTCCAGTGACGCCACAAGACCCCACAAAATCCACCCTCTTCTCAGAGGATTCTCCCCCACCACCTTGCAGAGGACCTCTCGTTTTTTAAAAACAGCAAAAATACGTTCAGTTTATTTTTTTGGTGACGTAAGTTTTTTTTTTGTTTTTTTGAGATTGTGTTTGTATTTTCTGGTTCACACAAGAAATATACTTCACCTGGTCAACAACAACAACCAAAGCGGGATTTGTGTGATGATACCTGGAGGGACTCAGAAAAAACAACAAATTCATCGTGTATTTGTTTCAATTTTTTTGGAAGACGAACTCTTTTTTTTTCATCCTCTGAGCGTGATCGTCGTCGTTGATCCAACACTTCTGTTTCAGATCGATCAATTTGATCTCGTGGATGATCTTCAATATCGTCACCTAGTTCTAAAACAAATATCTGGTTTTTTTGGACACAAGTTAAGAACTACATTTGAATATAGGGGTTGAATTAAGACGTTGTCATGATTTGAGCTCTCTTCATTTGGCAGCAAATTTCTCTCACTAGTTTTCTCTGTTTGGCGAACGAATATTTGAATCTGTTGTCTGTTCATCGAATCTCATTGTTTCATCGGATCAACAAATTGTGGATCCAATGTGACGATTATTTGAATAATAACTACCCTAGGGATAATTAGATATGATGGATATTTTTATCAACTGACCACATCTTTCGTTCGCCAATGTAGACAAAGTTTGAGAAATAATATATTTTTCGTGTGGCAGCCGGTGATTTTATTCGCCCATCATTAACCAACCTCGAATCACCCGTTTTGGCGGGAAACCGAGAATATCCGATGTTTTGGCGGGAAACCAGATCTGAAAAATTGAAATATGGGATAAGTCTCGTATTCTCAGGCACACAATTCTCCAAATATCTAATTTCACCTTCCATCACTTTTGGTTGAACCAAATTAAGACTCGGGGAGGGGGAGGGGGAGGGTGGTACGTTAATAATCCCATCGATATCGATTATTGATCGATACCGATTGTTTATTGATACCGCTTTCTAAAATCATGTCTTGTGGCGGTGGCATTTGATTGCCAAACAAATCTGGTGTTTTTTGGGGACCGCGTTATGGACACCCCCCCTTTGTACAGTAGTAGGGAAAAGGGGAGGTGGCGTTACATAGGTGATAATACTCAATTTTTTTTTGGACGCGACTGACTTGGCTGTTATACAGGTCTATCGACAAAGGAATGTGTAGAAGAAATGTGTACCTCGAGAGAGGTATTTTTTCGGATATTATTATAAGGCGAGAATTGGACGATGGTATATAAGCCTAGAGAAGTTATTTCTCTCTGTGGCTTCTGCATTTTTCTCGCCAGTGAATCTCATACTTGATATTGTAGTTGACTAGTTACCCCCCCAACACATGTTCCCCCCTATAAAACTCCCCACATTTTTGAATATGTCTGTCAGTGACCAGTCGTTTTTCGTGTAATTTTGCTGCGCGACAGTTTTATCATCCTCATTTTTTATGTTCTCGTGTCTTCATTTTTACGTGTGTATTGTCTCTGATCATCTTCGCCGCCATATTGTTTGTTTTTTTCGTTTCTTCTTCTCATTGGGTTTTGCGCGCGGGCGAGGTGAAACGGACGTGGCTCTCAAATTACCAGTTCTTTCTATCTCGCTTGTCGTGGGTGAATCGGACACGCCTCATTGTGTATATCAGGTGCATCGCAAGGAAATAAAAATTTGTAGATTTTTCAAACCTCAACCCCCAAATTTATTGACAGGAGGGGGATTGAAAATCGTGTGTAACCACCAAAGATCGGCTTTTATTTTTGTTAATCAGGTAAAAATTAAGTTGAACAAAAAAAAAAAATTTCATGACTCTTCACTTCAATGAAAACTGGCTTTCTATATTTTTGTTATCTATTACGTTAATTCAACCAAAAATTAGGAGCTTTTTATTCTCACAAAATTAAAAATTCCGTCCGGATTTTTGCCATTTCGAAAATAAAACCAAATCAATTCCCAGAAAAAACTATCGTCAAGCAACAACACGTTCGTATTATATTTGATTATTTGATACGTAATTATGTTTGATTATTTGATACGTAATTATGTTTGATTATTGCATTCTTGGTCAACCGAGTAACCTGGACAGTGTGCACTCTGTAGGCTAGCTTGATTTTTGGCATTTTCGCACGTGAAAAGTTGGGGGTGTAATTCAGTTTGGTCGAACTCCTACTTGCTTTATTTTTTTATTTTTGGTTCTCTTCCAAAAAACAAAACAAACTCAAAAACGAACCAAAAAAAAAATTGCCTGCCATTTTTATTTCTCTCCATCTCGCCTAATAATATTATTTTTTTGACGTAGAACTACGTCTGTCTTTTGTAAAAATCAGGATTGCTACGATATTCGTCATGTATTGTCTCACCTATTTCTCATTTATCCCATTCTCGTCTAATATCTGATTTTTGAGTCTCTTTCTTGAACACAGCGGTGATTTTTGCTCACTTTTGTGTGTAACACCTCTCTCATCGTTCCCCCCCTCCATCATCAATCTGGTAATTTTTCTGTAGCGTAAGTTATTGTGTGATTGTGCGAGTACGCCCTGGGCAACGTGCGGCCCCCACCGTAGGGGCCGCAGTGTCAACGTATGTATGCATGTGACTTGACTGATTTTTATCACCGCATCTTTTTTCTCTTTCCATATTTATCGATTTGTGAAAAAGAGATCCGAAATTGTCATTTTTAGAAATCAGATTTTCTTTTTTTGTTCATTTGTCATGTCATTTGTGAGTTCTCTCCTATTCGTTAATTTATCGCCAGTTTTTTATTATTATTTTTTTTTGTTACGTAACAAAATATTTGGCTCTACTGCGCACAACAAATTCTTACTCATATATTTATGGTAGATCTTTTTCTGTCTCATTACTGTTGAGACAACAGCACGATTGCTACATACACTTGCCCCTCCTCCCCCCCTCCCCAAAACACTCCTTCGTGGACTTCAGCTTACTTTTTTAAAGATCATCTTTAATTTTAATCAAATAGAAAAATCGTTTAAATCTTATTTCCATGTCAAGATTTTCTTCACTACTGGAAATATTTTTGTTCCACTTTTGCTGTTTTATTTACCTTCCATTTTTTTCTAAATAAAATAATAATGCTGTTGCAACAAATAAAATATTCGTGTAAAATTTCGCACCGTTAGCAGTAGTACCAGACACTAGATGTGTTTGTTTAATTCTTTATATTTTCAAATGGGGTGACAAAAATCCCTAGACGCTCACAATAATTAAACTTTAATTAGTACACATTCAAATTAATTTCAGAATACCAGCCATGATTTTTTTATTTTGCGAAAAATTAACTTGTAGTAATATTCACTTATAAAATTATTATACATAATCATGCTATAAATACAATTGGGGTAATTTCCACATTTATTGGCGGTTGAAATTCCTCCTTACTTCCGAACAAAACCACCCCATCCCCCTCTCCAACAATTTTGGAATGAAAGTGTGTGTCTGCTACGTGTCTGTTAGATTTTTGTTGTAAAAAAAATACCAGCACCAAAAAAACAGCATGGGGTCACTAGTGAAAAAGAGACAAGAAACATGCCAAATACTAGTTATAGACATTATATATATAAATATATATTATATATATATATATCTGCTTTAAGAAAAACTGGTTTAAATGTAACGAGTATAGGAATAGTAAAAAAAACTTAAGTTTTTGATTGAGCGTGGGGGGGCTGCACACCTTTTCGGAAGCCTCTTTTTTCGAAAAACCGAAAAGTGTTCATCCCTCTCGAAGCCTTGGTTTATTAAACTGTACAATTTGATATTACTCGCAGCACAATTTTATTGTTCCTGACTACATATACATATATATGTTTCGAGAAAATATTTTCGACAGGAATTTCTACACAAGTTTGTGTCTACCCCATCCTCACCCAAAAAAAACTGTCGATTATTTTTAAAAATAGCTATCGCTCTCTATTTCCTATCTATCTCTATCCTCTTAATCTCAAGACGTTTTACTGTCCGTTTTCTTATTATTTTGTTTTGTTTTATTTTCCCATTTTTTTTTTGTTGCAAGTGGTATGGCTTGCACACAGACCTAGATATTGTACACCATAGGATAGTGATCGATTGAAAAAATATAGCTGAAAAAAATGTCTCTTGAAGAATCGTGAATCCTTCTTGCTCTCTTGTAATGAATTGATTTGTAATGGATTACTTCAATAAAAATATTAATCTAAGATACCGAGCATTGTGCTGAGAACGAAAGAAAATTTAAACCACACTTTTGAGATTGCCGCACGCCAATTTTTAAATATCGCATGGTTCTTACGTCGTTTTTTGCATCGCTAGACTTTGATCGCCGTTTGTATGTGTGTGACAAAAAAAAAAAAAAAATACGTGAGATCGGTAAAGTTGAATGAAACAAAGCACGTGATCTAAAAAATACGTCATGAGTAATACGTCGTAATGCCCATTCAGAAAAATTGAACGCACGTGTCAGAAATATAAAAAAAAAAGGTACGGAGATAGTGTGTGGATAATGCCAGCATGAATCAAGTCAATCTTTCGCAAATTGCCATTTCTAGAGCTGTGCATGAATTTTGCTGGTTTTGCGTGCAGTTGCCAATGTCCAAGTTTGAAAATCTGGCGTCTAGGACTTAAGGAACTTGCGGACTTCAGGTGATCTCCGAAAACGGTAGGTTCATCAGACGGAGTCACATCTCTCCCGAGAAAAGTCAACTATGGAAAGCGTCACATATGGAAAACTGCAGAAGTCGAAAAGACGAAATTGCAACAAAGATGAAAACGTCAAAGATGTATTAATTGAATATAGTGTGAAGTAAGACACTTATGGAAAACGACAACATCAAAGCATCAAATGTTAAAATGTGCTTGTTGTTTGAACGTCAAATATGGATAAATCTCGAATTAAAAAAAAAAAAAACTGACAGTAAGATTTGTCGAAATATGGGAGACCACAAACTATGAGAAAGTGCAACATTTGCTTGAGACCATTTCCATTCTTTGACGTTTTGCGGTGGTGATATCCATCTTTGACATTTTTTGTAGTTTGCCGTTTTCTCATTTTTGACGCTTTCCACTGGTGTGAGTGGACACTTTTCCCAACCAGGCAAAGTCACAGCGCACCTATTGAGCAACTGATGCAAACTACGTTTTCGATCATCACTTTAAGACACTCAGTAAAAATTTAAACTACGTCATATATTTACCCTAGGGTACTATTTAAATTTTCTAACCTAACCTTGGTGAAATGTACCAGCGTTTTGAACGAAGAGTTTGCGAAGTGTCAGAAAAAACTGCTTCTGCGACTACAGGCTCACAATTTTTGGTGAAATCTAAGCGAGTTTGTAGGTGAAACAATTTGTTTGAAAGTGGTCAGTCTTATACACAAGACATGTGATCTTTTTTCTAACGTCTATTTAAATTGTGATGATAATTTTGCCCAGTGTTCAAATGAGGTATTCGATATATACAGTATATATATATATATAACATTTTTTTTTGTATAATGTGCAGCTAGTTTGAACGGGTGTTAGTGACTCTGAATATTTCATCTCGTACTTTATTTTTATTTTCGGTCATTATCCCATTTTTGCGGACGTTTTATTGGCCGGGGGCTCAAAGATGCCACACTGGACAATTGTCCAGGGCAGGATAGAATTGACAGGGTTAAAGCCATAGTGGGGTTAGTTAATCTTTCTCATAACCACAAAACGTTTTCATAGAATAAAGGCAAAGACAAAACTATGCGTTTTAAAATCTTATGCTGCCATCTGTCGGCGGTTTTCAATCAATACGTCACTAACTTCTTACATAACTTATTCCATTTTCATTGCATTTAAAAAAACATTTTTCCACAAAATTCGTAAAATGAAATGGTATTTATTTAAATTAACTCAATAAAATTAATTAATAAATAAAATTAAATAATTATAATTAAAACAAATCAGCGAAATAAATTTAAACTTCAAATCTGCCGGATGATTGGTTTTACGCTAATATAACTTTAACCCCGTCAAATTATGACTTTGAATAGTGGATGTGATCAGGGGCGGACTAGCTACACAAGACCCCAGTCGGGAAGCTAAAGGGCCCGATCAGGAACAAAGGCGCCCCATTCCAATTGGACCAATGTAAAAATTTCATGGGGCCCTAGTCCGCCCCTGGATGTAATTTTAGAGAAGATAAAAGGCGCTCACTTAATTTATTGGGATCAGTATTGTTCCCGTTACAAGCGTCTGTCCAGGCTCCAGGCTCCAGGCTCAAGTTACTTTAATGTATAATGGTTAGTGCCAGTGTTGGGTAGGAACAGAGCGCAAAAGTTCCGTTCCTTGGAACTGGTTTATTTTTTGAGGAACGCATAGGTTCCTCTTATTTCTGTTGGAACTGAAACGGGAACTGGTTCCATTTTTTTGAGGAACTGGAACTGGGGTTCCTTTTCTGGGCACAGAGTTCCTTTTGTAAATAACCTTTGTTTTCTTAAAATGCACTTTTCCAAAGTTCCGAGGAGAAAAGTCTTTCAAATATTTTACTGCAAATGTATTTTTTGTTCGTCGGCGACTAACTAAATGTATTTTAGTACAGCGAAAACAAATAAGGTAAATTCTATTTGGGCATTTAAATTTTTTATTTATGTATTTTTTTTATTCGAAATAAGAAACTAAGAAAAGGAACTAAGGAACGAACGCCAAAGTTCCTTTTAATTTTTTGAGGTAAGGGAAGGGAAAATTGGTTCCTTCACAAAAGGAACGAACCCAACACAGGTATTCACAGTCCAGATAATTATGAGCAGGGTCAACAGAAAGATGTACAAAGGTAGAGACTCGTATACAAGTTGAAAACGCAAGAACTAAGAATGTAGTTTTCATTTCATCAAATTCCCATCTTCCTCTTTCAACGAGAATTGAATTTTAATAATAAAATGAACTTGAACAGATCTTGTGACTGTGATCAATTGTTGTCAACTTTCTCATTCGTCTTTCTCCACTGTTCAACACAAAGGTCAAAGGTCAATTTACCTTGTTTTAAATCAGAAACAACTCCGTGTTTTTCCAGGGAGTCAAATGTCAGTTTTGAGGGTTTTTTCTGGTTGGGTTGGGTTTGACGACAAACATGAAAGTTTATCGCCTTCATCTCCAGGGATTTACACCGACCAGGTGGTAGGAGATCATTGAAAACGTGAGTTAGGAGTTAATTCGTATAGATGTCAACATTTAGAACATAAATATGCAATATACACGTGTTAATTAACCAGAAAATACAATAAAAACTGCACTTTTTATACCCTCGAGAAATATTTCAATTTTATTAAAAATTGCATAGATTTTTTCAAAAAATTTCGATTTTTTGACAACGTGAGTTACGGGTTAATTCGTATATATATCGACTTTTAGACCATTAATATGCAATATACACGTGTTTATTAACCAGGAAAAACAATAAAAACTGTACTTTTTATACCCTCGAGAATTATTTGAATTTTGTTAAAAATTCCATAGCATATACCGTCGATATTATCTTTTAACCCGCGAGCTGGAAAGCAAAGACTTGCCTGGTAAGCCGATGGGGAGAAGGGCTCGGCGTTAAAACGAACAATCAGCAGCAGGCCGAGAACTGGCTAAATGGCCGAGCGGACAAACAAGCGACGCGGGGTAACATCAACGACGGGCGAACTCACCGCGGGACACGACCAACAACGTTCTGACACCGGCAGCAGCAACAGAGGTGGCAGGCTGACCACCACCAGCAGCAGCTGCAGCAGCAGCAGAGGTGGCAGGCCGACCACCACCACCAGCAGCAGCAGAGGTGGCAGGCCAACCACCACCACCAGCAGCAGCAGCGGCGGCAAGGTGGCAGGCCGACCACCACCAACAACAGGCTGCTCAAGTTGAACTGTTGAACTGTGATAGGATTTTACCTTATAGGACGGTTACTAACTGTTTGTGGTTATGGGACAACAGTGATTCAATTGATTGAATGCTGTTGTGTTGCAGAATTGCATTGTTGTCTTGCGCGAGAGGGTTTTAAGTTTTTTTTTTTTTTTTTTTTTTATGTTGACGAGCTGGGGATAGAGACTTCTGGTCGGCTCTTCCTAGTGGAGATTTTGATCGGTGCTGATGAGGATGGTTTTTTTTAATGTTAACGAGCTGGGGGGAGAGACTCCTGGTCGGCTCTTCCAAGTGGAGATTTTAATCGGTGATAATGAGGATGTTCAAGGATGTCTGGGATGATTGTATTATGTGTGTTCATATTGTTGCCCGCGGATGGATGGGGATAAACGGATGATAGGCTGACATGGTTGTATGCCCGCGCGGACATTGGTCGGGACAGGGGGGCTCCGGGAATGGTGGCCGCGGGCAGGTGGCATCAGCGGCGCCATCACGAAGGGCGGGTCGAGGTGGCGGCCAACAAACCAATAGTAACGGTAATTTTTTCTAAAAATTTCGATTTTTTGACAACGTGAGTTAGGGGTTAATTTGTATAAATATCGATTTTAAACCATAAATATGCAATATACACGTGTTAATTAACCAGGAGAAACAATAAAAACTGCACTTTTTATACCCTCGAGAATCGAAAAAAATCATAAGCTATTTATACTATGGAATTTTTAACAAAATTCGTCATATTTTCGAGGGCATGAAAAGTGTAGTTTTTATTGTTTTTCCTGACTAATCACGACGTGCTGATTGCATATTTATGGTCTAAAAGAGGATATCTATACGAATTGACCCCTAACTCACGTTGTTAAAAAATCAAAAAATTTGAAAAAATCATGAGCTATACTATGGAATTTTTAACAAAATTCGTCATATTTTCGAGGGCATGAAAAGTGTAGTTTTT
>JAUJYS010005156.1:0-11273 GCA_033995665.1 Melogona broelemanni
GTGCAGTAATCCTGTAGTGCCCTAGGCGCTACGGTGATTTAAAAAAAAAAATATATATTACTCGACCATGGTCGAAGAACACAATCAGCAATTGAATCACAACGGCTTCTACACCCTCAATTAATTTAAATTATTTACAATAGACTCATCCCAATTCAATCAGAATAATTTGTTTCCTTAATAATTTTCCTTTTCCTTGAATAAAATGTTACAGAGGTGCTTTGGTTAGCGGGTTAGAATACTGCGCCCGAGATTTTTCGGGCGACAGAAATTCCTAAGCACGCCTTCCTTCGGAAAGGAAGTAAAACCGTGGGACCCGTGCCTGAACGTTGTTAGGTACACGTTAAATATCCCTACCTAAGTCAGAAGCGTAGACCAAGCCAAATTATCAGGTTGCCTCCTGGGGAGTTGGTGTTGTAAATAATGTTTTAAAAAGCAGTAAATGCACATAAAATGTAAATGTGCAGTAATGTAATTTACTCTATACCAGGTTGTATGAGCGATAAAAATAGGACAACTTCCATCAGCTGGCGGCTACACATATGTAGTCACTGTAATCGATGAAAAATTGCGAAACTGACCAAAGATCGTAGAAGGCACAATGTCTTATCCGCCAGCAAAAGGAATGGCGACGAATTCTAATTTGAGAATTTATTTTTTTGGCTGAAATTTTAGTTCGATGGAAATATCCATCGCTCTTATGCGGGAGATGGGTGAAAGATGGTCTATCGTCCATCCCCACTTAGAGCCCGAAGGAGGAAGCGTGTCCTCCGCGCCCGGGTCACCGCAAATTGGGTACCGGTATCCGTATCCGGAAACGGAGAAACAGACCGAGCCGATCTAGCACGTGACCCGGTCCGTTTTTCAATTCTTGGTAACCACCCAAATCTAGCCTGGTGGACGTCGCTAAAAAATCGTCCGTCCACACCCACCATCACAACCACCAACCACCACCAAACTGTCGAGACAGTCTCCCAAAATCTTCCCCCGAATTTTCGTCCCAGTGGCGCGCTCACAGGCTAGAACACTTGACACGAAAAAGGCTTATCGGCGCAATTAAAATTGTTCCGTCATGCTTTCGCGTTCCACGCAGTCGGTCACCATCTCGGTCACACTTGGCCGAAACGACGTCGCAAATTTTGAACTAGTTGTCGTTCGCCATTTTTTTTTTTTTTTCATTCTTCTTTTTCTTATACGTACGTAATATGTCCTATACACTTGCTAACTGGACAAGAGACAAATATTGTCTCTGCAACTCAAGTTTAAAAGTGAAAAATATTAAAAGAAAAATAATTAGCCGTTCAACCAGCCAACAGCTGCTAGAGGCAACTCTACGCAAAATTGTATGACCCTTATTGGTACTATCGGTGTCATCTGGTGGAGTTTTCAGAGAATCAGGTGAACGAAACAGTAGAGATTACTTAATTTGTAATTTTGATCTCTTAGAATTTCGATCCTTTGAATCGACGGTCTTATTATATATATATATTTTTTCGTATCACTGTAGTAATCACAACAGGATTTATTGTAGTACTCTCTACCGGATTTATAACCCTCGTGTCGCTATTGCGATATGGGAGGGGCATGGAAGGGGAATGGCTGCTGGTATAGCCTGGTTGCCTTCACCCCTAAGCTCTGAACAGGGAGCTCAGGGGTGACGCCAGTACCCCAGGCTCGTCGAATAAACGAGAGCCTGAGCCGGGAATCGAACCAGGGACCGTCCACTCCGGAGCATGTTGCCATCGGTGCGTATATTATCGTTAGTTAATTTATAATCCCATCGCTCCTTGGAGTGAACTGGAATTTGGCGCACAAAGCGCCACTAGCGATGACAATTGAAACCTGCAACCACATGAGAACTAAGTCAACTAGTGATAACACCTTATTGGAATGAAATCTGAAGACGCCACAGAAATGACTAATATGATGGCTTGGAGTTCTGTTTTTTTAAAGACACCTCGAATTGTAGTGTGCGAATTCTACGCTCGCGGGAAGCGACCCCAGACCATTACTCTTATCAACGCCTACGTACAGTGAAGAGAGATTACGTGTTTATGCATATTTGCGAGCCCCGCGCTGTAACTCTAGCATGGACGAACCCAAACCCAGACATACTGGATGATTTAGCAGAACCAAGAATCGCCAAGTCACACATTAAAAAATATAAATCGTCGGCCAAATTAATGGAATGATTCAATCCAGATTGAAGTAGGGAGCGTCAATGATTGGTATTAGCGAAATACTGGACAATGTCCATCACAATCAATAATTTAAAAAAAACATTTCACCTTGGAGATACACATGTGAAATACTGAAATAAGGAGCCCACCAATAAGTGAATATCGTCACTACCTCAACACATATAGCCACAAGCTGATGATATACGGTAATCACATTCCACAAGTTATATTTTGTCCAATCACGTCATACATCAACGAAAACCATACATTTGACTCCCAAACAATTTAAAATTAGTTAACTTTCCTTTTCAACCTTAGATATTCAAACGTTTTCGTGTGGGGGCCTTATTTGGTGTTTAATCCCGGCTGCTGTTTTATTAAAATAGATTATTAAAATCAACACAATTTACAATGCGTTAACCGCATTTATATTTCCAACCATTGATTTTCCAACGTTTCATAATGGGATCTTCGAGAATTTTTATTCGTGGCTGCTGGTTTATTGCTCAATTCTCAGCGAAAAAGCCAATGCGACGCCATCTTTTTTAACATGTGTGTTAAAGCGCTTTCCAACAGTGTAGAGTGCTGCTGTACTGTATTAATATTGTTGTATTTTTAAGCAGACTTTATTGTCGGCAACCAAGGCAGGCTGTGACGTATACGATGTCGTGAGCGCGCGCCGAATCCCATAGAAAGACGATTAAATTTAATTAGAAGTCCGTGTAGTTAAATAATAGTAAAAAAAAAATAATAATAATTCGCGCCGCGCGTGTTCTGAGCACTGGCATGACGAGTGTCCATTTCAAGCGATTGGTCTCCCGATTAGGGTCGGGGGTAGCAGGTTTCATGACAAATTAAATTAAGTAGGCAAAGGCTTTTGGCGGCGTAATTGGGGATTACCGACGCAGGCCGGAAGTGAAATTGGGCAACGTGTGTGAAAAAGGGCTCTCCGCATTATTGTAATTTGTAAAAAGATAAAGTGAAAAAAAAAAACTCGATCAGCATACTGACTTCACAGTATTTTAAAAGTATCGGTAGATATCGCCAAACATTAAGTAAATTCAATTTTGGAATGACATTGTAAGAACTGTGTACGTTTTAGTTTACATGATATTTGTCTCTTTTGGGAGGGAAAAAATACTCCTATAAAAAAGTTTGTGAGGATTGGACAAAATGTGCATTCAAAAATAACTTTACGAATTCACCCTGGAAATCTGATAAATAGATTCGCGCAAACTAAAATAATTTTCGTTAATATCGAAAACTGGAAATGAAAAGACTATGTGTGTTGGGGATTATTTATTAGGCTAAATGATGTTTTTAATCGGATCTACGTGCGTATTTAAATATGAATTTTTGTAAGCCATCTAGACATTTAAATGCTTAAAAAGGTTTTTTAAGAACGTGCTTGGCACGATTGAAAAAATTGAGTGAATTTGGTCAAACGCTTTGAAATAATCTTGTTAAGCAAAATGTTCATCACACGGAAGAAAGGTAGGAGGCACACAAGAACGGGATAATTTTATGGGCTGAATAAATTTGCTGTTGGCAAAACAAATGTGCTTAAATATGCCCAATTTTACAAATAAAAAAATGATGAAAGATACAATAGCTGGTCAAAGTAATAAAATGTTTAAGAACATAATTCGTAACCAGCAACGTAAAATTTATAATCACGTTCATGATGACGCCAAATGGACATTTGCGGGAACTAATCTGAACATACAACGAAGGAGTGTTTCTAAGTTCTTTAGAATAGGTTCCTAGGAACAGAACTTTTCCGTTGCGTTGAGTGAATGGACAAGTGAATTTTTTATCGGAGTCGCTACAAAACGAGTTACACGTGGTCCTCGCGTGGTGGCGCTTTAGACACGCAGCGAATGACACGACGTGGTCGGTATCAAGAAACACAACACCCCCCCTATCAGTCAACCCAAAAACGGCGTGTCCAGATAACATTCAACGATGACATATGCGGCAATTAAAAGCGAATCTGTGGATGATGGACGGCTGTTGGGAGGAGGACAAGCCAGAGCCAGGCACAGCCCACCGGAAATCAAAAACATGAGATTCCTCGCTTCGCGCAA
The DNA here is from genome assembly GCA_033995665.1 of Melogona broelemanni. Taxonomy (NCBI): domain Eukaryota; kingdom Metazoa; phylum Arthropoda; class Diplopoda; order Chordeumatida; family Chordeumatidae; genus Melogona; species Melogona broelemanni. The sequence goes on from JAUJYS010005156.1 coordinate 4,268, forward strand.
CCTATTTCACGTCCAATCGGTCGGGAAAAAAAAAGTGTAATGCCTGGTAGACGTCATTAACCACTGACTTCGTATAACAATTTATGGTAATATATTAAATTTCGTAAATTCTTTCGAAACACTAGAAAATCAAATATCGGCCAACAGTTGCGCATGGATTTTTGCGTACAACTCATGTGCGATGCTAATATTTTGACAGTTCCGCCCGACATCTGTTGAATAAATAGGCACATGTACATTTTTATTCCTTGTTCTCGAATAATCTTCTGCTTTGGATTTTTTATTAAAAAAATCAGATGGACGTTTTTTTTTTTAGCTTTCTTGCCTTTTTTACCCAGATTACTGTTTAATTTGGAGCTCTAGTTGGTTATTGTAAGATCCTTTTTTATTTGTTTGTAAAATATATGAGCATTCTGATATTGTAAATTTAAAATCGTTGTAGCAGTCATTAGACAAAGACCGGCAACAATACCAATAAAAATTCGTCTTTCAGGCTAATAACTTTCGCAAATAAATTAAAATAACAAATAAAAAATCCTCATCATTTAAAAATGGGATTCGAATAAGTCGTTTGAAGACCACAAGAAAATTTGGTTGCCTTTTTTCACCGGAAAGAAAATCGCCATCGAACTATCCTCTATTGGTGCAAACGCCTACCTGAACACATGCAGCACCCATATGTTAATGAGCAGACTACGGGTTTAGCGACAAAAATACGCAAAAAAAAATAGAGAAGCTGGCGCAAAAAGCAGCAGTCTGCCAACAGAGGCAGACGATGATAATCAATGAAAAAGTTTACGGGTATATCACAGCGAGCAGCCACGCCATGACTAGGAGACCGCGATTCCATCAGCAATTCCAAAGTCCTTCGAGGTGCGGACACGTTAAACATATCTGTGAGACTAGCTCACTTACCTCAGCTATAATTTTCACCTGAACGATAAACGCATCCCGATTCGAAGTACTTCGAAATTTTAGGTGAAAACCCTCTTCGTTAGCACGTGCCCCACTGTCCAGACTCCGGGGCCCCCAGAAATTTTCCACCCCCAACCCCTACCTTACAGCTGTCCGTATCCCGCAATGCCAGACGCATATCGCCCTATCTAAGCATGTAAGCTTAACGCGACACAGCGTCTGGCGCCATCTTTCGACCAAAACTTTAAGCCATATAAATCAAACCCAGTCATTGGTGGGCATTCATATTTTTTTACGATTTTTCGAATCTCCGCGTTAATTGCGTCCCATTCTGCCGTAATATGCGCATGGATGGTCCCACTGACAAATTTCGCGTTAAAAAATGTAAATAAAAAGCGTTCATATCCTTAAAAATTACAAATAAAATCGCAGTTCTAACGTTGCCATGATAAAATTAGAAGCGAACGGCCATCTTGGCTTATGTCCGCTTTTCGATTTATCCCAGCAGGTGGCGCTGCCAGTAATTAACGCAACAGCAATCGAAAGGAAGAGCGCCAAACAAGCAGCGCCCTCTAGAGAGCGTGTCTCTCAACAGTCTGGCCACTGGAATTGCAAATCGCGTTCGATAAGATTTTAGAAAACGCACACAGGAAACGCGACAAAGTGTAGAGAGTACCGTATATGTAAAATCTAAAACTGCACATGGGCCACAGCCAAATATAGCACCGATATACATTATTTGAGCCTCCTGCATAAATTAAGAGGCGATATGCAAAAGACGATCGGAATCTCGCATCGACTACAAAAAAAATCGCTAACCTTGACGACAGAAGCCATGAATGAAAATTGTAGAGTGGAAAAATCCATTGGCAGAATTTGTATCGTTGTGAAACTCACTCACAATAATGCCATAACCGCCCAACCAGTTTTGTTTTTTTCTTCAGAAGAATAAGCTAAGAAATTTAGATAAAACAATTTTACTGAAAATAATCGTAGTCGTAAATCGTTATCACATTCACAGCATGTACGAAAGAATTTGTGAAACATTTCAAACGGCATTAAAAAAAGGAATAAACAACAAAACGAAACCGCCTTTAGAGCTGCTATTAACCAACTGTATTCGTGTCGAAGCCCCCTCCAAGAGGGGTGACCTGGTAATTTTGACAACACTAGGCTTCTGCCTTAGGTAGGGATTTTTAACGTATACATGAAATAGTGGTACGGGTCCCACGCTTTTACTTTCCACTTCCTACGATTTTACTAAAGAGGTCTTGGTCGGGAATTGAACTCGAGTTACCGGCATCGTAGTTCGATACGCCAACCACTACGCCACGACACCCTCCGTAAAAAATCTTTACGTTATCTTTACCATTTACAAAATAAAGTAAATAAAATAAATAAATCATGAATTGCAAAATAATTTTTTTAAGAAAATGTCCCCAGACCATGCTGCAATAAATATCAAAATCTGTGGTCACAATAAAAGCATGTTCCGGCTGCGGTCCGGTCAGGTCGTACCCCGGTCAAATTGGATCGCATAGGAACTGCATAACCACGGTGATCCATCGGACACGAGAGGGGCGATAACGGTGCATGCGCGACCGTTAGCAGATCTCGCGACGCGGGCGCTCCCCGCGGCGAGCGGCTGATTTATTTCCCTTCTATGCTGATTGGCGTGCGCCATTTTCCATTTTCCTCCTCCAAACTTGTACCTGATTTGTCGGTGATGTTGAAGCAGGGCGCGCGCGCCGATGATTTAATGACGTCCCCTTCGACCACAAAAACAAAATGTGGACAGCATTTTCTTAACGTTTGTGAACGGGAATCGGGAAAAACGCGGCGGGGAACTTGCAGAGAGCAAGTTATAATTGCATTATGGGTTTTGAATAGATTCAAGGTATTGATACGGAAGCACTAACGGGAGGGGACACCTACTGTGGCGACATCTGCCGGCAGATGAGAAAACACGCTTTTTACTCATTTATGCAATTTATGGTGGCATACTTGAAGTTGAGATAGTTTTCTTCACAGATAGTCCTGACTTCTGATTGATAATCGAACTCGCTTTTTTAATATTTTTACTTTTTCTTTGCACAATTTCGGTAGTAAAAAAAATTCCCTTTTCGCACTTGCTCGACACGCGTGAAAATGTTGGATGAACATCGTTGATGACAAACAAGAGAATTTCGTTTAGAACATGCCTGATGTGCGTGTGTGTTCGCAAAAAATAATGAATGACAAATAGCGTTATAAGTGACTTACCTTTTTTAATGGTTGAATCTAGAATGACTGTTGATTTCCAAATGAATTTTCTCCCATAACCAAATCTATGGAAAAAAATGCAAAAAAAAAATATTATAAATGAGAAAATTAATTGCAACATGAATACAGTAAAAGATAATAAAAAAAATAGTATCAATTAAATAAAACTCAGACTTAAAAAATGTTGTCAAACGTGTTTAAATGCTTGCAGTCACAATCTCCGATTCCGCAACAAAATCTGAAATTGAAGATGCTTTGCTATTCACAAAATCTGATTTTAATATTCTTCAAATTTTAAGAAAAAAATAAAATTAAAGGTTGTTCGAAAATTAAAATCTATTACAATTTTTTCAATCAGAAATATCTTTTAATTTGATCATTTGTCACCAATAGTGTGTTCCCATTGGTACACACATGCAAGACAAAATATAGTTCTACCCGCTTTAGGTGACGAGCAAACTCAACAAAGTGTCAAGGCCTAATGTATCAGTAAAGCCAGTGGGGGCGCTAAACTATACCAACCCTAAACAGTAACCCTAACAGTAACAATGACCAGGTGCTTAGGTAACACAAATACATAACGCATTGACGATCTCCCGTCAATTCCCACTCAAAATTCTCGAAAAAAATTTGCCATGTCGGAAAACGGTAACCTACTACTGAAATAACTTAACTATGCTGAACGTTATGGTTACACGATACCTTGTTACTACGACTACAACAGTACTCCAATGCGACTATGGGAACATATTTGTTGACTCGGAACAATTATACCAGATGTTTTGACGATAGATCTGCGCCTCTTTTACCTGTTTATATTGTATATATAAAAAAATGAATCCCAACTTTTAGCGAATTTTGTTGAATTTTCTGTCTTGATAAACTGAAATCGTTGTTAACAAGATAGCAGAAGATATCCACCTGAGACCCGTTTGCGCACAATGGTTAAATTTCCGAATTTACAGATGTATAACCCCAATAATCTTCTAAAAAAAGTATAAAAGCCGTTGGGCTCAAATGTCTCCCTCTAGTGGCGATCCAGGGATTCACTTGGCTCCCTACTATTTACGATAATCAAATCATTATCGGTGGGACTTTCAATACTTTTAGGAATACAGGATCCTGACAAATATCGATGCCATAGGCAAACGCGCATTTATTTATTTATTTATTTTTATTCACCGTAGCGCCTAGTGCACTACAGGAATACTGCACCCACGGTATTCGCCCATCTCAAATGTAGTCAATAATTGCAAATGTTCCGGGAGCAGGTGTGGTTAGCTTTCGGGCAAAGCGATATGCATGTCAGGATACTGAGGATGGCGCGCCTGCGATTTTGAAGGGTCAGTGTGCCCCCATCACAGAAATAATTCAAATATCTTGCACTTTTGGTATCTTGAAGCACGCTCGAGCAAATCCATCAGCATTAAAGAAAAGTATAACCCGGAAATTGAACAAATTTCACGCGGAGAAAATTTTTTCAGACGCAGGTCTGAACATTCGGCAAAAAATGAAGGTTTCCACCGCAGCTTATACAGTAGGTACCATTTCAAAAATGGTCACTTATCTAAGTAGAGGGTCTCGCGACCCACCTTGGATCACGTGGTTACAGTGACAGCTATACGATTTCGCATAAATAAATAAATGTATACGTTACACCGTTTTTATCATTTTTTCTACCTTTCGTATTTATTCGGCATATATTCGCATTTTTGGCGTCTAACCAACTGGTTATCTCGCCCATATAGCTATTCCGGTGACAATATCTGGTTTTCATTTCTCGTTTATTTATCCATAAAATAACCTTGGATAGCTATCACAGTTGCTTCTCTTTTTTTTTTTTTCGGACGCAATTCGAGATGGGCAAGTGCATGTTTCGGTTACCGCAGTTACCGGTTCGCACCATCTTCAGTTACCTCTTTTCCTTTCATGTTTTTTTCTTTGTTTCCAAATAATAAATAACAAAACGAGGTTCCGCCGAGCTCGGTGCCCTTTTTTCAGATAAATTTACGGTGGATTCGTGACGACGAAAAAGTTTCAGAATACGTATAGTGGTGAAAAACTTGGAAATATGTAGGGCACGAAAGCGGACGAAAAATGATATGGACAACATGGAATCATGGAATAATGATATGCTCAACCAAATACAAAATATCTAAATTCCGGAAAGCACATCTCAAAGCACATCCTTAATTTATACCGACAAAAAAATAAAAAGCATTAAAGCAAAAACTCTCGGTAAAAAAAACCTTATCATTAGCTACTACAATTTGTACCGTATTTCATCGGTCAATTTTGTGGCGCTTTTTGGCCAATTTTGCGACCTGTTCTCCTTCCAGTTCCTGCAAAAATTAAAAGGAAACAGGCCGTTGTTAGTTCCTTTTCAAATAAAATTTCGAATTTTTCCGTTCCTTCGATTGAAAAATATTTTTCAAAAAAGATGCAGAGTGGTGAAATGTTGAAAAAAATTGTGATCACGTTCATGATGACTTTTAACGGACATTTTCGTGAACTGATCTAAAGGTCAATAATAGCCAATTTGCTGACACAGATAAAAATCTTTAGCAATTTCTGTTTTTGATGCTGCAAAATTGTTCCGCTGTCCTCACCCACTGTGGAAAATCGTACTGTTAGAAAATTGAAAAATGTGGCAAAGGGAACCCTGCACAAAGAAAAGGAACATCAGTTTCAGTTCATTAAAAAGGAACTAAACCGTTCATATCGTTCCTTGTTAGCAAAAGGAACCTAGGCGTTCCTATGTTCCTCAAAAAAACGAGTCAGATAATTGGAACGGAACTTTTTCAATCCGTTCATACCCAACACTGATTTGATTGATGATCGAACATTAACAGACTCAAAACTGACTCGCATAAAAATCAATCATGTAGTGGTTAATTGTTGTAAATTATAAAGGGGGTCCAACCTATTCTAGGGCGAGGGTAGGGTTGCCCTGACCTCTGGGAGGAGGGGGCGGAAATAAAGCTAAGCGCCCCCTATTCGCAAATCCCCCATCTGTGACCCGCGGGACAACAAACAAACCAAAAAAAAGGGAAAAAAAAGCGTACGCGCGCGCTACAACTCGCTCAATTTCCATAAATATACAAACTGGCTTCATCTTCTACGCTGTTACACGCGCACTTGGCGAGTGCAGTACATGTCCATGTATATGTATATGCAGCGTATGTATCTAACCCTTCGATTGGGGGTCGAGAACGCGACACGTGACCCCAGAGGGCGCCACATCCGCAAGAGGGACATAAAACAGTCAGAGGGCCAATGGCGAGCCGGATGAATGAATGACGCTCGCCACTACGTCCTCTGGAGATCCTGGGACCAACATGGTGCAAATTGTAAGACTTTATTTTTTTATTTTTTTTATTTTTCGTCACATTTTTTACCAGGCTGCCCACGTACGTCAAGTCTCAACATATTTCGTAAGAAAAATCATTGTGGAAATTCAGATGTAATAAAGAAATTAATAAATGACTGTGTTCGCCAGTTAAAACAACAACAAAAATAATCCTGGAACCAAAAAATGGAAACCATCAAAGTTAGAAAAAAAAACTGATACAATAAGGTGAAGGCTATCTTGAATGCGGCAGTCAGGGCTTCACATTTTCTCCAACTAGTTGTAAAGTGTAGAACAAAAAGTTCTATTCGGATTATAAGGATTCCTCAAATATTTCAATGGATTTTTTTGGATAGTTTAAAAAAGTTATATGCCATTTCATAGATTTTGGTCATATTATAGATTTTATTTCAAAGGTTTTAAAAAGTTATATGTCATTTCATAGATTTTTATGACTTTCATCGCTTTGCCAGTAGGTGG
>JAUJYS010005157.1:0-11271 GCA_033995665.1 Melogona broelemanni
CTTCCCAGCCCTTCCCTGCCCCTCACATATCTCCATAGAGACACGAGGGTACAGTAGTCCTGTGGTGCACTAGGCGCAACGGTGACTTTAAAAAAAAAAAATAAATAAAAAATACTCACAGTTCTAACACACAGTTTTTTGAACTCGTAACAAAAGTTGTTCTATCAGTTTATGTCAATGTCATATGCAGAAAACTTCAAAATTAAGCAGCAAAATCGTGTGGGTGACCTTTAATTTTTTAATAACTTTTCAAGCTCACTTTTTTTTTAATGGCCAGGTCAATTATGATAGGCGACAAAGGAAATTAAAAATAGACAAACGTTTAAAAACGAAATTCCAAAATTACTACAACAAACGCACGCGACAATAGGGGTATTATTATAATATGTAACAACAACTATTATATGAATAAAATTTAACAATATTTTCAGGAGATCGTATTCATATACAATTTTTACAGAATATAAAAAATACAAAACGTACAGAAAACGCACTGATTACAAAAAAAGAAATGTACAAAGATCTCGCGATGAGAAATAATAATAATAATAATAATAATAATGGTATCACCTCATAAGTTCTCCGCTTGAGGGAGCTCTCTGACTACTGACGCTAATCGCTCGAAACGGCGCCTAGCGACAGGTTTTGGCATGCACGCGTCTCTTCCTTTCATTTTAATATAAAAAAATGTGATGTTGATTGATTTGAACCACAATCGATTTTATGCAGAGACAAATCGAATAAGCGAAATCATCTCAGATTATGCAATATAAATGAATGGATAGATGAGGGTGGAAGTTTAAGGTTTTTTCAGTTCTGGTGATAATCATTAAGATTTTGGGAAGGTGACAATTGCATTTGGTTTAAATTGCATTAAATTCAAACTATTGACGATTTTTAGAAATTGTTTCTACACGTCTTGCCATTTATTGCATTGAGTGTGCATCGGTAATTGTCAGTGTTCGAATGGAGCTATTGTAAGACTAATTTCTTAATAATAAACTCGCTCAAATAGAGCAATTATGCCCATTTAGTAACGCTCCTATGGATTTTTGTGTCGTTAATGTGTTCCCTATGATGTGATCTTCAAATGGGAAATTTTGTTAGGTAAACTAAATTTAACAGTTACAAATAAATTACAAATAGTTTTTTTTAATAATAATGAAAATGGATTTTTCCCTCAACAATTTTCAGAAATTTATTTTTTGGCTTGTTGGCAGCTCTTTATTTCATAAAAAAATAATTAAAAGAGAAAAAAATGATGGCGCCATCTTTCGACGACGAAATGTAGTGCCACATTCTGGTTTGGGTGGACCTAAGAACACCTGGCATAATCATCACTCCACGTTTGATTCATATCTCTCCCTTGCATACGAACGCACACTGATTTTTATATATACATGTACAACGAAAGCGTACGACGCTTACAAATACCACCACACACCATCATCAGTCTATCGCAGTCCATAACCATTTCCAAGGAATATATGGATACAAATCCTTAGTCCATGATGTTTCATTAAAGTTCAAGGAAACTTATTTCTAAAGAAGTTCCTTCAGGATTATCATTCAAACATTTTCGAACGTGATAAAAATAATAATCGAACGTACAACTAAATTTACAACCGGAGTTGTAACAGAATTAGCAACCTAACTTGCAACTGAATTTTCAACCGAATTTTCAACGGAATTTACAACTACATTTGCAAGTAATTATTTTTGTCTAAAAATATTGAAAATTAATTGCTTGGCGTGAAACTTTGCCAGTTAAATATTTTTGAATCCACACTTTTCTGATCTCAAATTATCTAAACTATTAAAGTAATAATAAACATTGCAAATTGCATTTTTAAACTGCAGTTATAGTTTTCTTTTTTTCACAACAGATCGCCTTAACTTAACTCCGAATATTAACAAGTTATTCAATTTGGCTCACCCCGATATATTTGTGACATGTCCATGCTCCATAAGACAAGGTATGTGGCGGCCTTTTTTGTGCACATGTGCAGAATAGGAACACCTGAGAAAAAATAGACACATAGAAGCAACGACGATAGACGACAACGACGATTACGACAACAACCGAGGTTCCGCCTCCCCACGTGCTAATTCACGTGCTCTCACTTTCTCCTCCGCGCGTACTCACCACGCGATTGGCTGTCTGGGTTTTTCGAATAATGGCGGCGCGCATTCCATTACGTCACCGCCGGACACTTGTCGGGCTTGATACACTGGTGCCGATGCAGAACAGTGCCGGGCGCACACTCGCAGCGGGGGGCGCACGGCTGCTGCTCGTCGCAGGGAGGCGACACCGTGGTGGACAGCGCGGTCGACTGCAGCGCCACCGATGGCGAGGCGACGATGGTCACGTTGCTCGATCGACAGGTGGGTGGACAGGCAGTGCTGCACGCTTTGAACGCTGCGCCCTTCGGACAAAACGAATCTGGAAATGTAAAATAATAAATTTAAGTTCTGATTCTAGATGGCGGCGCCCTTCGGACAAAACGAATCTGGAAAAGTAAAATAATCATTTTTAAGTTAAGGCGTCACCCCTGAGCTTCCTTTAGGAAGTCCAGAGCTTAGGGGTGGATCCTGCAGCCTGGCTATTCCAGCTGCCATTCCCCATCCCTTCCCTTCCCTGCCCCTCGCACATCTCCATAGATACATGAGGGTGCAGTAATCCTGTTGTGCACTAGGTACTACGGTGATTTAAAAAAAAAATATGGTCAATGTTATTACATGTACATTACCGATAAACAGCACTTTGTTAATTAATATATCTTTGTGAAGGTACGTGTGCAAGAAACAACAAATGCTCCAATATGAAGTTGAGTGTGTAGAAGATAACCTTGCAGGAAAGGTTACTCAAAAAGAAAATCTGGTAACAGGTCATTTTGATTTCCTCCCGTGCTTTCGTTAAATTACTTAGCGTTTCAGATGAATTTATTTTATGTTCAAAGTAGTTTCGAAATAGAAATAAAATTCCTATGACGATTGACGAGTTTATGCAAATGTTCATCGTTGTTAAAATATAAAGTCACTAAATAACAACTCGCACGGTCCTGCGATGCAACTTCTTTATATTACCACTTTTGTGTGTATTATTTAGTGACTTTATATTTATTTTATGTTCCTTTTGTATTATAACCGCAATTGTTCAGCTCAAAGGCAAAGTTGGATTAATGTCGAGATGGTTTGCCAGCGTGGATACCGACGAAGTTCGGGAACTAAAACAGCAGCAAATTGACGCACAGATTCACGATCTCGAGAAAAATAGGATGCGAATCTCAATGGAAACTAAGTAATATAAAATTAACAAATCATTAATCTCATAACATCCACTATTAAATTAAATAATTGTCTTAATGGTTGTGTTTTATTTCAGCAAATTTGTAGAAGATTCACGAGAAGGCATCGCCAAATTCCAAGAACAGAAAGTTAAAGATCTGAAAGAGTCTTTAATTCTGTATGCAATTTTACAAATCAAAATGTGCAAAAAGGTAAATAAAAGATACATAAACTGTAGACAGTGTGCATTGTAAAATGGCTGGAATGTGTTAACGACAAGAGTACCCATTTATTAGGAGGGATTCTAGAGTACTACCATGTAAATAACCCTTTTAAAACTCTTATTAAAGATACACGACAATTATAAACTTTAGAGGTTCCATAAAACTAGCTATTTAAAATATTAATTAGCATTGCTTGTGCTTGGTTCAATTTGTTTTTACTAGTCTCTAATACTGAGTTCCTGTTTCCAGGGACTAGCTGTTTGGAGCAACATTCGTGACTCTTTCGAAAGTGAAAATGAAATGTCCGATTCAGCGCCGGAGAATAGTGAATAGTCTTTCGAAAGTGTTTGACGCAATCAATTCACGACGACAGAAGATAACAGAGATCAGTGGTTCGAAATATTCATTGGTAGAGCTTGTTTTTATGTGGTGAAAATCGATCTGATCTACACACATTTTGTTACAATAATTGAGCGTTGGACGTTTATTGACGTTTTTATCTGGTACTATCATGGGGCTTCTATTTTTTTAGGGGGATTATTGGTACTTAATAATGAAAAGAAAAAGGTTCTTATGCTATTTAATATGTGGGTTATATTGGACATCTTCATTTGTAGAACTTTACGAAGATATGTTTACACTTTTAACGTACAAGATTCTAAAATAGCCAAAAATATCAATACTCTTGGTGGCAAAAAACATGCTGCAGTGCAGAGAGATCGGGTCTTATTATAATTCGTCTTTCTCGAAGTCGTATTCATCGCCTTCGTCCAGGTGACCGGGACAAAACCCTGAAAAGCGAGCAAAACCAACATATTAAATGTTAAATCATATAAAAATAATAATCATAAATAATCATATAGCCTATTAAATGTTTGCCTCTATGTTAGATTTTCACTGTTTATTGCAGATAAATAATGTTGTAAACGTATGTGCACTCTTGTGTTCATTAAAGTCATTATAGCCGCATAAATGATACTTTTGTGACGTGTGTTTTCTGCCTGTACCTGTAATTTGAGCGCAGAGTCTTAGATCGGGGTCACTCTCCTTCTTTGAGAAAATACTGATTATATCATCTTCGTATTCCTCTACTATGGTCTCGCACTAGAGGAAATTGAAATTAAATATGATTATTTTTCTGCAAACCAAGCTATCGGTTTAATTTCCGAAAGTTCAAACATTTTTGTTACATCGCCGCCTCGACGTCAGTAACGGAACGCGTCATTTATTTTTGTTTGTCAAAAACTTACGTAAAATTTCAGCTTGCTGTTGAGTTCGGAGTCTGGCGTCAGATCAACTTTGCTAATCTCGGAATTCATGCCACCGCCTTCGGTGGTCAGTTTGATGATTAGTCGTTCACCAGTATCTTTGGACTTTCCCTGGGCGTAATCGTCCATCCTGTTGCAGAGACTATCGAGGACATCGTGCAGATGGATCTCTGAGTTGGCATATGGGATCTTACAAAAAAAATCCAAAATGCCATTAACATCGATGATATGCGCAAGCGCATTCCAATTAATATATTTCACATTTTTTTGTTTTACTAGTTCCACTGGTGACTTAACCCTAAAAATGTACACCCACCTCTGATTTCCGTTGATCGCCTGAAGGGTCAAGTCGGTAACTTCCTATTTTGACCGTCTTTCTTGGATCGACCTTCTTGATGTCACTCTCGATTTCGTCGATCACCGAACGACAAACTGGTTCACAAAAAAATTAAATAATTCATTAATTACGTACATATTCGCTAATCATAAGCTTTAACAAACCATTTCTGTGTACCTTGAATGTATGAAACTAATTACAACAAATATGAACAGCAATAGAAATGGTTTTTGACACGCCCTTAACCGGATTTTTATGACACGTCCAGCTGTGGTCATAAGAGGTCAATAGGGTTCAAGTGGATGTCTACAACAACGCATTTCATTAGGTTTTCACCAGGTGTTGTCCCGGCAACCGGTCAAAATTATTAACTGCGATACATACGCCCTTCTATGGAAAGGGCACGTTAATTTACTTTTTACAAATTTCTGAAAACATGGGCGATATTTGAAAGGGTGCTCCCGAAAGGGCCACAAAGGTTGAGCCAGTCAGTGGTCCACACATAAAGAGTACTTTTTTGCGGTTCTGGATAAAAATACATCATACGTTTTCATCAAAATGCTTACCAAGGCACATTAATTCTTGATCAGCATTGCACAAGATGACCAGAAGAAAGCTGAATAGAACGGCTGAGGTATACAGGCAATTCATAATTGGAAAAATGGAAATGCCAATTTCTCACTAATCTAAAACGCGCCACCAAACTTTTTTCAGACAATCCAAATCCTGAAGCTATAATGTACACATCACAACTTCATCATCGGGGTTTGGGTTACGCGCGGGGGTGTCCTAGGGAATCCAGGGAGGGTTGAGCAAATTTTTGTAAATTGATATTTTTCAAATACACGTGTACGGCGTTGAACTGGCGTCTAACCATCGAAATGGGCGGAAGCAAGCCGGGTTATTAGGCGTTGGTCTTTCGAAGTTCAATCTTATTGGACAACCTTAGCGGGAATCTAGCCGAAGCTAACGCGCTCTAAGTCAAACTACTTTAAAATATCCTAATGACAATTGAAATATATTCAAGGCGCCAGTTTTTAGAAGCTAGCAGCAAAAGTCACAGTGAAATACCTATCAAAGACATGTAAGACGAGATCTCAAAATGACTTTATCATTGCGTTTTATCTCATCAGGTTTATGTTTTCAATCATTTCTTGTAAAAATGAGTTATTAAGAATAACGAAGCATACACGGTGAAAATTCGTTTAAACATTGGTTAAAAATTTAAATTGTTCTGGTTTCCAAGGGGTCATTCGGGACAACCACGACAATTCAAGGCTTCCGAAATCTATACTAGGTCATAAAAATCTTTGGGGTACCAGAAGAGTACCGGAAGTAGTTTGTTCACTTTTGTTCGGCCACTTCCGGTAACGGGGTCGGCCCTTTGGTTTATTGGTGGCGGTGTGGAGTGCTTGATGTTTGCCCTTTGTTGCGCAGCATCGCCAAAAATGATGATTCGTGAGGTGAAATTCAACAACGCGAAGTCTCTTTATTCCATTTTGTACATGTAACCGTGGAGGTGTCAGTTCCTGTTGAATCGTTGGATGATCGAACGTGAACGGGCTCCAACATGGCTCAGACTCTGACGCCTGGCCAGCAAATGGTCGCATCATGTTCCGGGGCCATTATCACCTCTATCCTTGGTAAGATAATTTGTTGTTTTCATTTAAGCGGCTATGAAATTCGCTAAATTGTTTCCAAAAATTGTGGGCATCACAGTTTAACCGATTGTTCCAATTTGCCCTTGAACATGTGCAGGGGTGGGAGAGATTAGAGTTGGGACCTGTTTGACCCTTAAGCGTAATGGCGTTTTAAAACTTATCATCTATTCCATGTGTAATTTCGATATTGACTGCTGCTGTGAAGCTGTTTTCGTTACAATGGCAAACTTAATTTAAAAACGAAAAGGAAATACGTTTCGGTTCAGTCCCGAAGACATCCTAACCCGTCGATGTTCTGTGACAGGCCCAGGCCCTTAGGTCTAGGCTGTAGCTGTTTGTGTTTAAATTTATCTGTCCCAGACTGCATCGTCAGCTATTTGTAATCAATTTAGAAAGCGCCCTTTTATTTGGCAATATGATACCTGAATCAGAGTGCCAATTTCTAAAATACAAACATAGATTGTTGATTAAGAACATGTGAACTTGTGTCTAAGAGTGTCTAATTTCATTGCTGTCTTAAATATAAATTCCTCCGGGGAAAATTGTTTAATTGCGTTCGTATTATTATTTTTCTAATCTATTTAGTGACTCCACTCGATGTCGTGAAAATCCGTCTGCAGTCCCAGCAGAAGGCTTTCATGAGCAACAAATGTTTTTTATACTGTAACGGACTCATGGATCACTTGTGCCCCTGCCCCAATGGCAATGAATCAACTTGGTATCGGCGCCCCAGTCAGTTTACCGGAACCATTGTGCGTAGTAAAAACAGAATGACAGTTTCATATTGCTTCCTTTGCTTAAAAAGAACGTCTGCCATTGCTTACCCATTTAATAATTTAATTTGACATTTTTTCGGTATCCAACCAGGATGCATTTATAAAGATCGCTAGGACTGAAGGTTTTCGGTCGCTGTGGAGCGGACTTCCACCCACCTTGTGAGTGTACTACTCGATTGACTGTCGCTTGAGATAACGAGACATGTGTCTTTACAGATCTGAATAATCAGTATTTGCCGAGATACCTATCGCCAATTTCGAAAACCTAATATTACATCTCGTCGCGTATTTTTTTCTCCCCATCATTCAGAGTCATGGCGGTCCCCTCTACTGTGATCTATTTCACCGCCTATGAGCAGATTAGCTTTGATCTGAAAAAGTATTTTGGAATTTCGTCTTACAACATGTGGGTGCCGTTGGTTTCCGGATCGATCGCGAGAGGTCGGTAGTAGTTTCGACAACATTTCGAAAGCAAAACGAGTGAGGGAACAAGTTCCGGTACAGCGCCTAAGAAGAAATATTCCACTTAAGAATCTTTTTCGGCTCTGTATCGGATTTTTTTCCCCACTCGTTTTGACTTATAAGACTTATCTCATCGACGCCTAAGACAGGTTTCAATAACATTCGGTTGTTCTACTTGCAATCGTCAATGTTTTATTTTGTCTGTCCTAGTCGTCTACAATTTCAAAAGCAGTTTCCAACTTACGTGTTTTTGTGCTTGCACATTTAACTGTTATGATTGTATATTCCAGTTGGTTCTGCTGTTGCCATCAGTCCTCTGGAATTGATACGAACCAAGATGCAGTCAAAGAAACTGAGTTATAAAGGCAAGATGCAGTTTAATATTTAATATATCTTTTCTACGGTTCTCTTTATTCGGCACTCTATTCAGTTCTATTTGCACAACTAATACGTGCGACCATGCTAAAAAATTCAACGTGTTTATTACAGAAATTGGGGTAGCTATGAGACTCTTGGTGCAACATAACGGCTATCTGTCGTTGTGGCGAGGTCTTGGCCCCACCATTTTAAGGGATGTTCCATTTTCCGGTGAGTTTTTTTATCCACTTCAGTCTTTTGAGATTTATTTTATCTCAATGGCTGCCGAGGTTTAAAAGCAAAAATTTAACTTTCATTATGAAATGCGGTTTTGTTTTTTAAACATAATATTATCGTATCTTTTAGCAATATACTGGCTCCAATACGAATACATCAAGCATCTATACAACAGAAAAAAGCCAAGTTTCCAGTTTAGTTTTATGGCCGGGGCGGCAGCAGGAGCGGTAAGTTGCTAGTTAAATCTCTTTCTATCGGTTGAAATAAAACATGATTTGCCAGACAAATTTGTTCCCTGTCTAACACGTACCGTTGGCGAGTTGTCACAATCGAATCCAATATATTTTTTTTTTCGAATAGGTTGCAGCAGTAATTACATTGCCATTCGATGTGGTAAAGACCCATAGACAAATTGAGCTCGGTGAGAAGGAAATATATACAGGTAGGCCATGTGATTTTTGAGAAGGGGAGAGTGGCAACTGATCGTGTAGATTGCTGGTACTCGATGTCTCAAACGCTAGTCAAGATTTGCCGGTTCATATTCAAATATTTTTTAACGGTTTCTAAAAGTTCAACTTGTGTTTCTTTGCAGTAGATCACCCCAAGAAGTCGGCCGGCACATATCAGATCTTAAAACGATTGTATGCCGAGAGTGGAATTCGGGCACTGTTCACTGGTACGATTAAAGAAACCACACACTGAAATAGTGTTTCAATTAAACTTGGAATGTAATACCATTTGCTACTACGAGTTTTGATGATTATTCAAAAAATGATTATCGAATTCCAAAATTTAATTGATTGATTATTCAACTAGCAAAATTGATTAACGAATTCCAAAATTAATTGGTTGAAAGGTTTCAAAAAATAATAATTTTCTAAGATTAACGAATTCCAAAATTAATTGCTGAATTTTATAATAATCTAATTTTGCGCTGTGATTTATCGTTTATTAGGAATAGTTCCGAGGGTTATCAAGATTAGCCCGGCCTGCGCTATAATGATCGGCACCTACGAATATGGGAAGTCGTTTTTCCAACAACGCAATGAACGACAGAGGCAGAAGGCTTTGTATACAGAGTCGTTTGTTAATTGAGAAAGTATTTACACCTATTGGGTTACTTACTGTAGTTGAATTAGTTCCCCAAGTAGCGATTTTTGTTCCTCGTCAAAGAAAATGAAGAAAAAAAACAATGTTTGTATATAAATGAGTTGCAGATTTACAAGTGCAGATCGAGAGAGGTCTCAATGTGTTTCCCCAACAGTCATTCAATTCAGAATAAATCGGGCCATATTTTATCTGAATAAATTTTGTTTTTATAAGAAATAATGTCTAAATGGTCTTTAAAAAAATAAGAGGCTAATTAATATTTTAATTCATTGGAGTTTTATCAATATATTGAGTTTCCGTGTGTCATCGCATGAGTCACCAAATGAATAACAATGTTTTTATATTGTGTGGCTTAAAAATTAAATGTCTTAAAATATATTTAGGAACAGCAGCGGCAGAAATAACCTACAAGTATTTTTTTTTCGCCAAACATGGTCTGACCACATTTTGATGGCTCTCTCACAACAATCAAAATAACTGTTTGCGTATATTTGACGCTTGCTTTAACATTAAAAAAAAATAAAGATACATATGCAAATACTAATATTATAATATTACCTAGTATCAAATACTATAACACTTTATATGTAAAAACAATTTATTTAACTGAAAAATTTACTATAACAATGTGCCTGGGTGAAGCTTTCCATTTCACTTGACGCGCCAGCATACACGAAATGGCTTGTCCAAATCTGTTTATTAAGCCTCGTAAAAAACGTCATCCTGTTTCGGAATCTGCTTTATTTGAGGCCTCAGCCTTGTCCAAATGAAACACAGATCTGGCTTCTCGGGGATGGTAGCGTAAGGGCTGTTCTTGGCTTTGAAGTATTCCGACGGGGCGTGACAGATAAACTCCATACAATCCAGTTTCCGGGGAATTTCTTCTTCTGGACCTGAAAGTGCGTTTCATTATACACTGTACATCATTAATGACTAGCACGGATGGATACCAATAAAGTAGTAATTTTAATAGGAAACGGTCGCATCGCAGTCATCGTGCGATTTGTCGGGACTTACCCAAGATGTATGTGGAAGGATCGAAATGGTCTTTGGGACTTTCCTCGCTGGGCAGTAGCCAGGTAATAACCGCACTCTTTTCGCAGTATTGATCTTGAAGTAGTCCGCGTATCTGCCCGTAATACACGTCTCCTTCCACGTCGAGCATGGAGACAATGTCGCCAATCTGAAAATAGCTGCCCTGCAAAACAAAAATAAGACAACCCGAGCACATTAATACAATTGGAATGATTCAACCACATATGGCACATACAACAATACTGTTATTTCAAGACAAGGAAACATAATAGGTTTCCATTTCTACCTTATAAAAAACGCTGTTTGCCGTAACCACAGTGGCAACCGCAGTAGGAGCTTTGGTGGCCTGTAAAAAAATATTAAGTTAGATTACGAGCACTATTACAGACTAGCGACGCACAAATAGTGATTGCGCTTGTACGAACCGATGGCTCAGTGTGTATGGGGACATGCTACGAAGCCAACGGTCCCGGGTTCGATTTCCGGCGCAGGCTTTCGTTTATTCGTTAGCCTGGG
>JAUJYS010005158.1:0-11268 GCA_033995665.1 Melogona broelemanni
GCCGTGAGACCCGTGCCTGTACGTTGTCAGGTACACGTTAAAGAACCCTATCTGGGTCAGAAGCTTAGACTAGGCCAAATTACCAGGTCGCCCCCTGGCGGCGTGTGTGTCCTATGAGGACGGTCTGCCGTAAACAAAAACAAGAAACTCTGGAAGAGGGGAGTATGCCATTAAATGGCAAGCTGGTGCTAGGAGTGTTTGCCTCCGCTTGAGAAACAAGGGGCCAATCATTCAGACGAATCAGATAAACCTACTGTACCAGATTTAAAAGCACGATAGTTTCGAGATCGCTGATAATATCGATAGTATTGTGTATCCAGATACGAGCGCTAAATATATATCGCTCGATTCGTGTTACAAATCTTCCAAACCCCAAATTTTTTTTAATCTTTTAATTTTGCGAATCCTGCTATCCGTCGTAACTATGTGAATATAAAAATTCATAACGATATTCTGGTCACACTATACTGAAAGGGTGGTCCCAGGTTCGATTCCCGGCTCAGGCTTTCGTTTATACGATCTTGTGGTACTGGTGTCACCCTGAGCTTCCATTAGGGAATCCATAGCTTAGGGGTGGATCCTGCAGCCTGGCTATTCCAGCTGCCATTCTCTTTCCCTTCTCTTCCCTGACATATCTCCATAGAGACACGAAGGTGCAGTAATCATGTAGTGATTAGCACTACGGTGATTAAAAAAAATATATATTTAACCAAGACCGGGATCCCAACATGATCGACGTTTTTTTTCAACTGTATTACACGTTATGTTATATTTTCCCGGGCGCAACCGGGTACTGCGGGTAGGAGATTTCTCAGTTTTCTAATAATCACCCTCCCCCTTATCCCAGGCGAAGCCGGGCCCTTTTTCTAATATTGAATAAATTATTCATATTCCTTAGCAATATTAAAATTTAATTCCCGTGTAAATTGAAATTAATACGCATCAGACTGTTTACTTGATATTCTCAATCATTTATCGTGATCGAAAGCAGCACATTTCGGAAGAAAAAAAAACACATTTGGTAGAGCTTTAGAATTTTGTATCTGGGACTTAACTTTTTGATCCGCCCTTGCCATAGACATCTCCCGAGAGGAGTTTTTTTTTTCTGTCGGCAATAATTCATGGACCGAAATTTGAGCAATTTTTTTTTTCTTCTCATCCACCGTTGTTGTCTGGGCGCGAGGTTTTCATTCATTGGGCGGCGTCATCAAAAATCTTTCGCAGCGCGACATGAATTATAATGATGAGAAAGCAAGCGCCTACAGTACATTCGGCATGTTGTGTACGAGTGGAGTCTACAGTGTTGCAGGGACAATGTTGTTTAGGGAAAATAAGTAAGCTACGCATTACGCATGCGCAAATATCCACCTGCGACCCTCATTTCAAAAATACAAAACGCTTGAAAAACAAAACCTTTCAAGAAAACGAGAGGGACGAGGTCCGGTGCAGCGCCGGGAAAGAGACGAACAGGGTTTTGGCAAAACCCTCTTAAAAAACATAAGACGAATACCTCAATTATACAACTAGGGCCTAGGCTTAAGTAGCACAACGAAATACCAATCTACTGTTCAGGTGTGAACCGACAACTGTGATTGACTAAGCCCAGTAAGCACAAAAAATACACGAAAATTTGGCTTAATGGGCTTAGTCAATCACAGTTGTCGGTTCACACCTGAACAGTATATTGGTATTTCGTTGTGCTACTTAGGCCTAGGCCCTAGTTGTATAATTGAGGTACCATACTTTCGGGAACCAAACCCGCCCCCCTTTTCCGCCGCACCTCTCATAGTCAATCCCTCTCATTGCCCGCGGATCCCCGACATCTCATCCAACTCCCACTCTTTGGCCGCGCGGGTTATCCATGGCGTCTCCTCCAAATATCCTCACCAGTCCCTGTCCGCGGCCAACCCATTCACATCATCCCATCTCTCACACATCACCCGCGGCCAATCCATCTCATCAATCCGAATTCATCATTCAATTCACAATACAACGTACTAACCAATCACACCCTCAGTGACATATTGACAGTAACAATACCATACCACACATCCATAAATTATTAAAGTTACTCTGCTTGGGGCAGGTGACCAGTAGACGCTCCACCCCAGCTCGTCAATTATATATAATATACATATGCAAAATTATATAATCCATAAAATAACATAAGCCCATATGTTATTCAGTGTTCTACTTCCTCATAAAATTATAAGTTATAATTCACGTCCCGTTCACGCTCATCCCCATCTGGTGGCGCGACCATCATCCACACACTGTTATTGCTGACGCCGCCCCATTGATGCTGCAGGCGGCCCGCACTGCAGAGACGATGCTGATGCCATAATGTCGCCTGTCGTGGCCAGTCCCCCAGTAGAGCTGGCAAGAGCGCTGGAGCGTCCCTGTATGTGGCCAGACTTCCGGTAGTGCTGAAGGGTCGCCGGAACATCTCTGGTTGTGGCCAGCTTTCCTGTAGAGCTGGCAAAACCGCCGGAACGTCACCTACTCTGCTCCACCAGCTAGTGGAGCGCCCCCGCTGCTGGTGCAGGGGGCAGTTGTGGACGTGGGCAGACTGCAGCCGCCTGCCGGGTCCATTGCTGGTACTGGTGGTGGGTAGTGGACGTGGGCAGACTGCAGCCCGCCCGCTGGGTCCACTGCTGGTACTGGTGGTGGGTAGTGGGCGTGGGCAGACTGCAGCCCATCCGCCGGGTCCACTGCTGGTACTGGTGGTGGGTAGTGGATGTAGGCAGACTGCAGTCCGCCTGCCAGTCCACTGCTGGTACTGGTGGTGGGTAGTGGACGTAGGCAGACTGCAGCCCGCCCGCTGGGTCCACTGCTGGTACTGGTGGTGGGTAGTGGGCGTGGGCAGACTGCAGTCCGCCCGCCGGGTCCACTGCTGGTACTGTTGGTGGGTAGTGGACGTAGGCAGACTGCAGCCCGCCCGCTATGTCCACTGCTGGTACTGATGGTGGGCAGCGGACGTGGGCAGGCCGCCTCTCACCCACCGAGTCCCCTGCTGGTGGGCAGTGGACGCGCCCCCAGTCGAACCTGGGTGGTGGTGGTGGCGGTGGTCAGCTTGCTACCCCTGCTGCTGGTGGTGGTGGTGGTCGGTCTGCCACCTCTGCTGCTGCTGAGGTGGCGGTCGCCCCCCTCTGCTTGCCACTGCCAGTGGTCGCCTTCTCTGCTGCTGTTGTTGCTGGTGACAGGGGTGGTCGGCCTGCCACCTCTGCCGCCGGTGGTGGTGGTCGGCCTGCCACCTCTGCTGCTGCTGGTGGTGCCGGAGCAAAACGTGGGGCATATTCAGAATTCCGGATGGTCACGGCACAGAAAGCCAGCCGCACTGTTTCTTGAGGTCGAACAAGGTCGGCAAAAATTGCAATTCCACCTCAACGGTCACACGGTTGAGCCGGCGAGAATTCCTCGACTTCCACTAATTGCACTTAATCCGCCCCAGTCGCATGGCCCGAGAGTCAGCCGAGGTTGCCCGGCAGCACACGGCGCAGATTTAATTAAAGCACTGTTCTAAAATTCTGGCACGCCGCATATCTCAGCACATATTATTCAAATTATTCTGGAGTAGCTTCCATGGAAGAAAGAAACCGTGAGTAGGTTCCATTAAAACCGTGTATATGGACGACACTTCGGTTGCATCAGCCGCGGTACCGCATTCAGCGACCGAGGAAAGCCCGAGCCCCGCGTTCGCGCTCATTTTCGCCGCACAGACTTTCTTCAGTCCCGGACTATCATCTCACTGTCGTCCAAGTGCCGCTCGCCCGCTGACCGCGAACTTTCCTTTCGTCGGAGCTCGATGTGTGCGCGTCCTTTCCCCGTCAAAGTACGGTAAGTAATAGCCGTTGATCAAACTGTCGAACACGCAGCGTTTCTAGCATTCCTAAGCTGCATTTTGAAAGTGATAATGTCAGGTCTGACACAAACACAAAACGAGTGCCCCGTGGTCAGTGACTGGTAAATTGATTTTGGTATCTACGTTTTGCAGAATTTTTAATTCCAGTTAACCAGGTTGTTTTTTCGTGTTTCCATCATGCAGAGAATTTGACTCGCGACTAAGTCTGACTACCGTGAGTTAGTGTTCATTGTCCGCAGGAGAAAAAGCGGAAGCAAGGACGGACAGCGCCAGGATAAGACGCAAATAAGAAACGCGGATAAGAAGGCTAAGTAAGGATCTTTAACGTGTGCCTGACATCGTACAGGCACGGGTCCTACGGCTGTATTTCCTACTCGTTTGAAGGAAGTACATTCTTACATTTTTTTCAAGACTGTACGAATGTGTAAGTCGAAAAATGGCGGAGGTCTGTTGGGAAGTGAACCCACGATCACTGGCATACACAGTAGTAGCTGAGCACGCTATTAAGCAACGCGGTACCATCTGAGTGATAGGAGATAGGCAAACAATATTTATATGCTATTATATCTGGCATGCACTTGCTGGTGACTTGGTTAAAGCGCTGACCCACAGATGCAATTCGCTGGCCAAAAACAAACTTACCTCTTTGCTATCAGACATTTTTGGACGGGGAAGGGGGGAAGGGGATAGAAAAGAATGCCTTAAAGATACATGATTCACGATCGGCACCCAACCTGTGGTTAACCTATTTCCCATTGTAGTTAGCTGCTGGTCATAAAAATGGTTCGCCACACCTTTCGTATAACTCGGTCTAAAACGTGTTTAATTTGTCGGCGCGTTATTTGAACCCTTTTTCAACAAAACAACAATCACTCTGCAGCCTTGTTCGATTAACTGATTTACACGTCTGATTTGTCTAACTTTTGTGGGCTGGATTATTTTTCTTCTTATTTAAATCTCTCTGGCAAACATTTATATTTGATGGATTATTTTGATTGTCTGCGATTGGATTTATTTTCGTATCGTATTTAATTTCCTAATGGGTTGACACTTCAGAGATGGTTGATTCCATTTTATTTGTCTTGAAAATCTTATTCATTCGACTAATAACATCGAACAACGAATTCAGACATTATTTTCTTTTCTGAACCCATCTTAAGATCAATCGCTAAGACATATGCTGCAATGCAAAACTTCACAAAATTTACTTCAATTAAAAATTTTAAACATAAATTAGGCTCACGATTGCCTGATGTCGGCTGGACAGTTATTCAACCTCTATTTTGCTATTGCAAGTTTTATAGATTTTCCATCAGATTAGCCATCCATATTTTCGGACAAATCAGCAATATTAATATCAAGAAAATCGGCCCTGGGCTTGTATTTCTTGTGTGTTTTTCAGATTATACCTGATTAATCAAATGTGCCAAATGTCTGTTTGACACGGATTACAATTACAATTACAATATAGATGCAGAAATGGCCGAGCTTATCCGGCGTGTCTCGGGTATAGGCTAGTGGGACAAGGCTTGAGACACCGAGCGGTCGAACTGCCAACCGATCCTAAAGAAACTGATTCGGCGAGAGGCAGTGGTGTAAATAACGCCGGCGACCAAAATAATGCCCCAAATATGCTGAATGTTTATCGCGAATAGCGGATTCGTTTCCCGCGCAAAGTCGCCGGCAGATTCCCGTTCTTGGGAGGTAGTGCCTCGCCGTAAAGACGAGGGAGGGGTTTGGGACGGCCCCGAAGGTTATGCCGCCCGCGTTTCAATTTCCGGTTGTCGGTGGGCTCGTCCACGCCTCATTAGTTATTACGCCTCGTTTCGGAATTCAGAAAATGGCGGTCGATTTAATTTATGGCCAAGTCCGCCGATCACGGAAGTACCGACGGACGCATGCGTGGAGCAACTCACGGGGATTGAGCGAATTAGGGAACATGCTCAGAGACAGCGTCGAAAAGATTGACAGTCTGAAAATAGGACTAGCGAACACTAATTATATAAAATATGATATTGTTTTGTGATGAAATTACCATGTCCCAGCTCGCGGCCCGTGTAAGAATCAAACACCGGTTAAACTCAGTAAACGCGCTCTTCCAAACATTGGAATTACTCCCCACATCAAATGCTCAAAATACATGCACTTAATTAACCTAACGGAATTTAAATTGCCTTCTTTTCTTTCTTTCCTAGTCTTAACTTGTCTAACCTAAAGTAACCTAAAAAAGTAAATATGTATGAATACACAAACGACAATATCAAGCAACATTATATTATTATTGTCAACATCAACATTATATATTAAACAACATTTGAACAACGTATAACGGCATAAATGGGTAGAAACGGAGATGCCAAAAATACAATTTATTTTGCTTTTATTATTCAAAACTAATCTCCGGTACTAAACAGAACTTGTCGAACTAACAGCACCTCACTTAGCGATACGAACACTAATTACGTAACGCGGTAAGAATGGTGATGACACAGCCAGTTTGTCGAAGTCATTTTGGGATTTGTTCTTGTTTCTTATGTAGTGCGTGGGACGACCTCCTCCCCCCAGGTCTTTTTGTCCCACCCTCTTCCGTGGCTTCCATTTTTATAATTTTTTGTGATTTATTTATTTTATGACATCATTGACAAGAAATACTTGCAATAACCATTCGGAAAGCATCCTATCAGTTAAATACTCGTACATTTGTGCGTTGTAGTCATTTTTATCGCCCCCTGGTGAGCTTAATTTAGCAGATACCTTAGCGGGAGAAAAATAAATGTGCTGCAATTTGGTGACGTCATTATTGACCGGCCAGTTCTTGGAAATTTTATTACTTTTCTGAGTAACCAAAACGGGTGTGCGGCCACAACCAACCCTTCCTTCCCTGTGCCCGGTTGTCCGCGAAGTAGCCACGCCCGTCTTTCGTCAGCGTCTTGATATTTTTCTCCTTTTCCATTTTTCAATGAAATTCAGAAGCTAGTTTGAATTTTTTTTGCTATCTTATGTTCATCTATTTTGTATTCTAGTCATCAAACATCATTTCAAAATTCATGATACAAACTAACGTCTTTATCCAAACGAGCCTTCGACATTCTAGTTTTCTCATTCAAATTAAGCCACGATTTCATGTGAAAGGACTTGTAAGTAGGTAATGAGCGGTTGATACTGCGTTGCGCGATTAAACCAGCTGACCGCAGGGGGGGGGGCGCCTATTCGCGTAGCCGCGTCATCACTCATCTGTTACTAATAAAATACAAATTATCTTGCGTAACTGTTCGATGAGTCAGTCAAAGTCGGTGAGACTTGGTCAGCCACCTGGCCAGCAACTCGTTCTTGAAAATGACGTCAATCCTCGTGGAAGCTTCAATTCCTGCCGGCTATAAATTAGAATATACCTGCTCATTTTGAGGAGTTCTTATTTGTTCAAACTTTTCAGTCGTTTGTATTGATTTTCACTCGGAATGATTTAACTGATTTGCCGCAAAACTTCATTAATAATACGTATGCATGTGTTACAGTATAATGTCTCCATATAAAAGGCTAGCGTTTTTGGGTAACACTATTCACTACATTGATTAACAATCATTTTCAAAAACATTGTAAAAAGGGTGCGACGATTAATCTTTGCTTCAACTTAATAATTTGTTATCCGAAAAGCCAATCTATCTAGCACGCAAGGAACCTTGACGGTCTGAAAATTTTAGCGTGCAAGAAACCAATATGTCCAGTAAGATGATGATAAACCCACCTAGGCCACGATACTATAATTCTTAGCTGGTCTTTCTGTTTGCCAGTCACATCGAAATATCACGCAAGGCGTATCGCAGCGTGATGAAATTGTCACAGGGTGTAGTGCCGCATATTTCTAGCTTACCGCAACTTTTTTATCCCTTGATGTATAAGTGTTTTGAATACTAATTGTTTGCTACCGTATTTCCCCCGTTACAAAGTGAAGTTCGATCCTAGTCTAATTGGATTATAGGGAAGACCAATGTTTTTGGGAACAATTATTTTATTTTATTTATTTATTTTTTTTGTTCAACCTTCATTCTGCCGTCTGTTTCGTGACAACAGTAACTGAACAACGAAATCAATTTGGAATCTTGAAATGTTTTAAATCGTTGTGCCGTCGCGCTGCTAGTCGTTTCCACTTTCGTGGACGCGCCTATTGTGCGCCCAAAGTGAAATTCATCAACGAAGAAAAAAAAATGCAATATAAATTAATATCCAGTTTACACGCATTGCAATCGATAAATCCACAAGTCTGGTGGTAAACGACGGAGCTCATGCCAGTTACTTGTTGTGTCAAATGTGATCAGATAGGGGCTAAAAGGGGCTGCTTGCGGGTATATATTGTAATTGTAATTGTAATAGGATTTTCTGGTGGTCTCTGGCTTGTGGGTTCGAGTCCGAATATATTTACCCATTGAATTATACTCGCACTTATTTATGCATATGGATTGGTAAAAAAATCAAAAAATAGGAAATTTAGAATCGGTACAGAATTTCATTGTATGATGAGTAAGCATTAGGAGCGGTTGTAGTAATAATCGAATATAAAGAAAAATCAATTAATTCGGGGTATAGAAACAGCAACACATGAGACATATAAATACAGTTCATATCTTTTATTACAACCACAGTGTAAATTGTTCATATTTCAAACGTACGTCTCAATTTTATTAAAATATTTGATCTGTGTTTATACGTCTCATATGTTGTTTCTATCCTATTTTGCTCAGGATACTCCGAATTAATTTTTCTTAATTTTAAACAGA
This sequence comes from Melogona broelemanni, assembly GCA_033995665.1. Lineage (NCBI taxonomy): Eukaryota > Metazoa > Arthropoda > Diplopoda > Chordeumatida > Chordeumatidae > Melogona > Melogona broelemanni. Next base: position 8,638 of record JAUJYS010005158.1, read on the forward strand.
ATTTCATGTTAATATTCACAACTGTGATCGGCGCAAAAAAAAATACGAATTGCTCACTCTGCGACTATGTCGCCATACTGTCGTAAATGTTGTCGCAAACCTGTACAGGTATCAAAGGGGTTTTTATCCTTATAATTATTTGTCCACGTTTATCCCGCCGCCGTTTATTCTTTATTTATAGAGTAACCCTTACTTACATTTTCGCGATTGCATGCGTGCGGTTAGTCAATCGAGGGTGGAAGTTCTTTTTTCCGAGGAAGCGCATGCAGCGTCTGCGGTCAGGCCCCGACGCGTTTCTGCGAATCGCCGTTTAAAATCGGAGTTTTAAAAAAAAATTCCCCGAACGTTATGAGGTAAAGCGTAATTTTTATCGTTCGGCAAACGTGTGCGCGCGGTTGTAAAATCGCCGCTTTCATTGTACATGTATGCATGCGGCCTCGCGTCTTCAGTAATAGACGGGACCGATAATTTAGTTGGTTAGGTGACTGGTCATAAATCTGCCACGAATTCGGCCCACAATCTTACTGTGTTCTGAGGTCTGGGTTCCAATCCCGATCTGAGTGCAAGTTAATAGCAATTGTAACATGCCTCAATCGCAAAATTAGACGGTGATATTCCTCGATCGTTAGAGATATTAGAATATGGGTTTTTTTCGTTCTTTGTCCCATGTAGATACAATAGGTTTCGGTCGACCGTCCTCTCGGGACACACACTGGCCGTCTGCCGTCGCCATATCGCTCTCACGTGATATTTATTTCCATTAATTTAAAAATTAGGATATGGGTGTCTTGGTCATTTGACTCGCCATTGGCCCCTAAGGGCGACTTTCGGGTAGCAATTGTAATTATGCTTCTTCACTTAGTGAGCATCTGCAATTTATGATTTATCATTTTTCAGTTGCATCAATGTTATTGCTTTGATGTGACTTCGATAATGGTGCTTAGGTGTAACATTGACGACCTGTTGGTTAAAAATAAATTGCTAACTAAGATTAGCGTTCGCTTTTATAAATGGAGAATGTGTTCTAGGAATGGTACCCTGCTTGCATACTCCCGTTTAGAACAGTGACGAAATAGCTCCCTCTATATTAGTCTTCAGTTCGAAGAATCGACAAAAATACACGTTGCTAAGCGGAGTTCATATTAAGTCGAAATATCATTCTCATGGGTGGGGAGATACGCTTGCACCTTCAGTCAGGTTGAATCAAGGATGGATGATGCGTGATGACCGGTGGTTTGCTGTTTGATAAAATGATGATAGAGCGTCGCTGTTGGACTATCCACCGATCACCTCAAATGACTTTGAACTTCTACAAAATCGCGGTTCCACCGGCACACTGCAACAGATTCAAATGTGTTGAAAATGTTTGGAAATTGCCTCGTTTTATAAAATTGCCATTTTCATAAATCACCAAAGTGGTTTATTAGTTAGTATTGTTTTTCCCCCCCGACAACAATTTCACCAGAGCGAAAGTGGCCAGTTATTTATGGCGTTGTTAATTCCACGTTCACGTCGCTCTAGGAGGTCGAATTGGCAGTTCTCACGCAAGCATTATTAAAAACAAAGATATGTTTACTTCTCGTCTGTCCACCATGTTTTTTTTTTACACCTACTACGTCAAGGGCCGGACTCTTACTATGGAATAGACCTTCCCCCCGTGCAGTAACCACGAGCCAATCAAACGATCGGCTGCGCTGGGAATCGAACCCAGATCATGAGCCATACCAAGTTTAATTACAAGTATTGCAACATTGACGGATCCAAGAACCGGGTACAGATAGTGTGTTGCGGGGGAGGGGTAGGGGTTATGTTATGTTGCGAAGCATAAGACGCGTGTGTCGCTTTGGGGAAAAAATTGGCCAGTCGTAAACAAATGTTTTGCGGATGCCGTCGTTTAGTACCGCCGGCCACCTCCATCCACCTCCCCCCCTTTCCCCAGTAAAACACAGGCGTCTCGATTGTTCGTATAAATCAGGAATAGTCAGACACTGACCTTGTCTAGACACCAGACGCGCCACCGAATTGCCGCACTGCGCATTTATAATTGTCTAGATTTGTTGAAAAAATTAACTCGCCAGGTATATTTACCGTCTGAAATTATTCGGAAAACGCCAGCTGCGCGTCCCCCGTCATCGTATTTCTACGACGGCGAACGGCATTCTAGCGTGCCATTTATCCGCTGTTGTGTGTCTATGTACGCTGATTAATGAATCGTATTAATGAATTCGTATTGTATTATCGTAATATACTGATCTGAGGTTTGAGAGCTTTTTATTGCCCTCGACATTTACAGTACGTACGTTGGCGCATCTAAATTTTTACTTTGGTATACACGTCTCAACAGACTTAAGTCTGTTGAGATCGTGATGCGACGATCCCGGGGTGATGGGACGATCCCGGGGTGATGGTGAAAATGTGCAGTTTCGACGGGGCTAGTGTCGAGATTATTTTTTTTTTAAAATTCATTGTAGCGCCTAGTGCATTACAGGAATACTGCACTCGTGTCTCTTTAGAGATATGTGAGGGGCAGGGAAGGGATGGGAAGAGGGATGCAGCTGGATCCACCCCTAAGCTCTGGACTCCCTAATGGAAGCTCAGGGGTGACGCCAGTACCACAGGCTAACGAATAAA
>JAUJYS010005159.1:0-11267 GCA_033995665.1 Melogona broelemanni
TTGAAAAGTCGTGTGGAATACGACGAAACTAGTCTAAGGATTCCGTGTGTGGTTGGTAAATAACTTTTCTTTTAATACTATTCTAAACTACGGGTAATGAACGAAGATGCAGGTTTGTTCTTTCGTAAATTATTTAAATTGTGTCGCCATTTGTCAATCATCCTTTGTCGCACCATAGAGTCTTGCCAACTCATCAACGTTCAATCGGCACGCCACGAGTTCTAAATTTTCATTCATTACTGATTGTGGGGTTGCTCACGATCAGTTATGTATTGAATTTTTGACAAATACCAGTACAGTGCAAAAAATTTTAATGCAAAATCACCAGAAACCTCTTTCCAGAAGTCCTCGTTTTTATTAACAGGGTTTTGTCAAAACCCTGTTCGTCTCTTTCCCGGCGCTGTACCGGATCTTGTCCCTCTCGTTTTGATTCCTAGACGTCCTAACTCACTATTAATTATTTATAGAAATCTCTTTGCCAACTGTATTTTCAATGAGAAATGCCCGGAAAAGATGGTCAGCCTAATTAGTGCTAAATTGTATGGCGCCGGTGCCATCCGCGAAGCCCAATCGGGGAGCTTTACGTAGAGACCGTCGTTATAGTTACTCTGTGCAGGGTGTCCCGAAAGGAAATGGTTGCTGGACTAACAAAGCGATCAAAATTGTCAATCCAGCGAGTGAGCGTGATAATGGCAAAATATCCTGAACAATATGTTTAAATGATAAGATGCTAATAATATTAAAAGTAAATTTATTTTTAAATGAAAAAATAGATAAAAATTAAATTCGAATAAACAAATCAAGTTGTGGTAAACATGTAATCCATGTAATCGTTTTTAGCAGTAAATATTATGACTAGTAAATAATAGCCATTTATTCAACAGATGCGTTTTTGATTTATTTTTATTAAAGGTAGATTATTTATAAAAGGCTTATTAAGACGGCCGGGGAAGAATAGAAAACACAAATCTGATATGGGGCTGTAGATGTATTTTGTTTCCTCTATCACAGGGCATTCTCGTGCGTGCTCCATTCTTGGTGAGCTTTATTTGGCCCCGTTCCCTTCAGACACATACATTATGCGTAGCGTTACGTAAATATAGGGGCGTTGGCGCCATTGTTTTTTTTTTTTGTATTTGTGCTCGCTCGCGAGTCTCGATCCTTCGGTCTCTCTTTTTTGCTCGCGCTGTTGTTTTGTAAGCGCTGGGGGGTGGGTGGGGGTAACGATGAACGCCACTCGCCCGTTCTTATACGACCGAGGCAGAAGAAAATACGCCTAAGATTAATCCGAGCCAATTGGCTCGCGTCTCCGGCACTCCTTATCCTTTTCCGAAATGTCTCGGCCCGCCTTTTCTTCTTCTCTTCCTTCCTTTGCCACCATTCCTCCCTGCCTGGATCGAATTACGACGCGTTCGTCGTCATAAACGGGGAAATTGCTCTATAGCAGCCCGGTCACATTGCCCTCCTGTGACCTCCCCTTCCTCTCACAGGCTCTAATTAGGCCATGGTGGCACGAATATTTGCCCAAAGTGGTTTTTTTTTAGGCGAATTTCCTTAGTAATAATTGGCTTAAGTGCTTGTTACTTAAAAGTGGCCTCATCGGTAAAATCAATGCTCTGGATTTTCCCTTAGATGACTTTAGATTAAAACCTTTGATTCGTTTGGCATAAATGGTTAAATCGAAAATTGGCGTGATGTAATTGTATTTCCACTCATTTATATATTTTCGCCCATTTATATATTTTTATTCTTCATTTTCATTCATTAACTTAATACATTTATTTTTAAGTTTAATTTTCAATATTCACATGTAAAATAAACGTATAGACCAACAGAAGGTCATGCTCGTCATCTGGCCGTCTTTTTTCTGAAGAGATTTTAAAAATAAAAATAAAATGCCCAAATCGACGAAATTTTTTAAAGACAAAATCGTAAAACCTTTCGCAGCCAGGAGAATGAGCAATACCAGTACGTAAGTTGATTTTTGTCGAGAATCGTTCAGTGCTCTCACATACTGGGGTGAACCAGTATGTGAGAGCAGCTACCGGCATTCCTGATTTTACGTTTTGCCGGTGGGTTTTGCCATCAGTGGGGTGCTGTGATTACGAGGAAGTCTTCGAAATAAATTTTCAAAAATGATTAATATGAAGCTGATGAGTTTCGTATGGCTTTTATTAATCACACATTGCGCGCATCAAATTGTCTTCCCCCATTCGCTGTGTGAAAAGGATTCATTGTAAACCATACCAATAACAGCGCCAGCAGAGCTTACTTTGCATGGCCCCACCGTCAGCTACTGCCCTTCACGTTGGTAAAGTGGTACGCACGAAATCAGCAGGGGAATGTTTAGACACGGAAAGTGAATTTCCTAATTGCAGTATGCTTGATTAGCTCCGCTCACATTTCTCGGGGCAGTGCGCAACTCGGTTCTCCCGCAGTAGATTTTTTTTTCTTTTTCACTACACCCGGCGCTCTGGCACATTAGTGAAGTGTTGAAAACGCATCTGGGAGGAGGCTTCGTCCCTTTTTTCTATCGTTCTCGGATTTCCATTTTTAAATTAAAATAAATGTACGCCAGGTTTTCTCGTCGCTCCTCTCAGATTCCCAGATCCTTCCCTCACTAGTTTTGTCGTTTTCTCGGCGCGCGCAATTTTCAGAATCGTGTTATGCTCTATTACGAATTAGTCGAAAATCAATTTCCCGATACAAGACGAGCATAAAATTAGTTTCAGCTTGAGCAGTCACTCGCTTCTTTTTACACGCGATATATTTATTTTTATTTTATCTGCGCGATAAATGCCACGCACACATTATGTTGCGGAGCGTGCTCTCTCTCTCTTTTTCTCTCCCTTTCGCGTGTGAGTTCAAAAACTGGTCCCGAATTCGACGTCGTGCATGCTGACATTCCCAGACAAAGATACAACAGAGTATTAGATCCAAACTTATGTATGCGTAGAAATATAGATGACACAAGACGCACAAATCATCTATCACAATGCATCATTTGACAGCACTTATTTTTTGTATCGTTGGATAAGTACGACTCGTCGTAGCCCGGTCAATATTGTAACTAGCTGCGGTGCAGCGTTCCCGTGTTCGATAGCCGGCGCGGGATCCGGGGATATTGGTGAAAATGTGCCCTTACATATTGCCGGGGTACAATGAAAACAATGATGTTGGCCAAGTTGTTTGCGATGCTCGTTAGCTAGTAATAATGTATGTTTCGGTTACAAATCAATACAGGTTGGTGTGGTGAGGAAACCTAATTTTTTGGAACACAAAGTTGGAATGTTTCTGGTACATGGGGATTGTTCGGGTTCGCTAATTACGTCGTTTCCGGAGCTCTCCAAAGCTCTCCAATTGGGTCGATTCGATGACTAATCTCGAAGCTCTAATGTCATCCTGGTGTTGGTCCATATGGAATCAAGTCATCTTGTGCGTGGCCGTCTCCGTCTTTTTCATCCACTGATCTTTAGCCCATTGTGGTATGCTACATACGATATCAAGAATCAAGAATTAGGAGCCGTTATATGAACAATGATCTGGTAAATCCGCAATATGAACATGGTCTAGGTTACATTCTACACTTCTCATTGTACATACGGTATGTAGATATCTTGCACAAAGTCACTAAACAGGGCTCGAATCTGACATTATTTTAACGCCTATCTTTTCGGTAGCTAATGGTAGACCTGGCTAGGTCGTTGCTCAAAAACCGATGTTTGGGTATTGTATCAGAAATGACAAATAGTTGACTATGTCCGACAGTTGTGTAATGTCGTGTAATGTAAAACATTAACTCCTACAACCTTGGCAAAATTCTGTTCGCTAGACTCTGTTCGTATTTTCCCTTCGGCACTTCACCGGAACTTGTTTTCCCTTTCATTTCGCAGATTCGGTTCTACTATTACACGTCTTTGCACCCTAGCGCTAATGTTGATGCAGATGAGACAGAAATTCGCGTGAAACTCCGCGCTTGTTTATATGGCTACGTTTTACTGCACCCCAAACAGCTGTAGATGTACCGTTGCTGGCGTTCATTACCCAGTCTTAAGCACGAGATTTTATGCGACCATTGTTGCTAGTCACGTTTCTGGTTAATGCATTTTCGAACAGTTTCAGGGAACGGCACTTCGACAGGAATTTGTCCTTTGTGAATCGTTTTGGAGACGAAAACGAATTTGTTTCGGGTTTTTATTTTCGATAAATTTAGTCACCGCTCTGGATTCGAATTCAAACAAATCCAATCTAGAATATTAAAATAAATATTTCATATACCTAAATCTCATTTGGTTTCCGTTAACGAGTTACGTGGAAGAGCAGTACGAGTCGTTGTAGCCTAGTCTGTATTGCAACTGAGCCGGCTGCGGAGCGGCTGTCTCGGGTTCAATTTCCGGCGACTCCCGTTTATCCGATCTCGGGTTATTGGTAAAAATATATTTTATTGGTAAAAATTTATTTTAGTTTAAAGAATCTCAGAAAAAAATAAAAAAAAGCATTTTATTTTGAAGAATCTTAGAAAAAATATTAAAAATGAACGTCTTGAAGGTCCTGAGGTAGAATCTTGGTCAGGCAGGACTAATAATTCATTTAAATTGGAATCGTAAACCCGAACCTGATAACCCAATGACGACCACAAACGTGACAACCCGATAATATTTTTTGCGTTTGGAGTCATTTTATATTTTTACAAAGCATACACAGTGTAATTTAGCCAAATACTTGCCTAATGACGTTTTCCCCAATTAAATTTTCTGTACATTTATACTTTTGCCAATGTGTGAAATTTGCACAAATTCGTTGACATTCTGTAAAGGATTTTTGGATTGCGAAAATCCAGAAACAAAAAAACAACACCGAAAACAATTGCTTCGTTTCGTTTAGGCATCAATCGAAACTTTTGAATTCGCATCTAGTCAGTCAGTCAGCCATACACATTTTATTTTCTGAATTTTTATTCGAGGCCAACTTCACTTTTTTTCTGCCAATGTTTACGGCATGTTGGAATAACATTTGGCGTCAGTCTATATGCAGAACGACGTTTGGCGTTATGGAATTTAAATATTGCGCGCGCATGTATGTGAACTACTGTGTACACGTATGCCCTCCTTTGTATTCTATTCTGGCGCATTGATTGTCAACAAAAATCAATGCGGAGCATGCGCTTCCACTAGAAAGGTCTTTCAACTTCCATGCAGAGCTTGTTCAAAGAATCCAGCAGTTCTTCATTTTTTCCCCCGCTTCACCAATGCAGTTTTGCGCATTATACTTGTAGATATATATTTTTTTTTAATTCACCGTAGCGCCTAGTGCACTACTGGAATAATGCACCCTCCACCCTCGTGTCTCTTTGGAGACATGTGAGGGGCAGGGAAGGGAAGGGAAGAGGGATGCAGCTGGAATAGCCAGACTGCAGGATCCACCCCTGAGCTCTGGACTCCCTAATGGAAGCTCTGGGGTGACGCCAGTACCACAGGCTAACGAATAAACGAAAGCCTGTAACGGGAATCGAACCCGGGACCGTAGGCTCACTGAGCCATCGGTTCGTACGCTTCCCAGCAGCGGGACTCGTACATGGTATTTCGTAGAAAACAGCAGAACAAGTGGAAGACGTTGATGTCTGTCGACTTTAGGCAAAATTGTCGCGCGTTTACATTGTTGCCCGTTTGACGATTTATTCCCGCTAGAGCGCATTATAAAACGCAACAAATTAGCCACCAAGGTTCACTAGATGGCGCGCTAGCAGGACAGAAGATCAAAAACTGCAAGAGCTACCCAGGAGTCGTGTGATATTAATGTTGACAATTTTCCCCACTGGAGGAAATGGTGAAATACTATATTTTTTCCCAACCGTGTTTACAAAATGGCGCGCGAACAAAAGCGGCTGAACAAAGTCCGTCAAAGTTAAAGGTCAGCCTTATCTGCCATACGACTGGGGCGCAGATATCGCAGCTGCGCCACAACCTACCAGTCCACCACGAAGCGTTATGTACGTGTGTACTAGGAAGGAAACAATAGCCGAGGTTGGTGGTAGAGCGACAACAACAAAACAACAAAAAAATAACAATTTGATTTTTTGTGACTCGCGCGAGACCCAATAACACGCAGACCCAATGGCCCTCTGACTGCGCCGCCGACCATCCGCCACCGCGCACCATCTCCGGCCATTACGCGCCCACACCGCCCCAGTTAACCGCTCGCACCAAACGCGATGAGTTATCAAGAAAATAGAGAATCGACTTGGGGGCTACAATAATTGACCCGCCGCCAAACATTGGCTTGCTCGTTCCTATCCAAGAAACGAAAACGGGGGACATTGTTTAGTTCGTGACGAGTAAGTAATCCGCGCCAAATTATTAAAAAAAAAAACTGGAACGAAAAAAAAAAATGAGCTAGTCGAAACAGCGTCATGCGTCAATTATTGAATGCAGGGACAATCCTGGTTCGACTCTTAGTAACCCAGTTGATATTGCGACCGGCCGTGGGGCGGGGATCCCGGGGTCGATTCCCGACGCGGGCTCTCTTTTATTCAATCTCGGGGTGCTGATGAAAATGTGCCAGTCGATAAAGCGCTCGAATATTAGGAGGGGTACAGAACCTCCTGCAGTGATATTCACTACACTTATTGTAAACAAAATTTAAAACTTAGAATTTATCAATATTACAGCACAGTTTATCCAAGACTTATGTATTTGTCTAATAATCAAAGTTTATTCGTGATAAAATACCAGGCCCCATATTGAATACATTTGCAATACAATGTGCCTTGATTAGCGCTTTAAGCGGTCACTGGGAAATTGACGCGATGAGTACTTGTGCTCCACCCTGTATTATAAACAAACGCGAGCTTCGTAAAGCTCCCCGAATGAGGCTTCGTGTAATGCACCGGCGCTATCCAATTTACCGCCTGTTAGGCTGATTGAGGTTTCATCGAAAGCGTCTGTTCAAGATTTACTGAAAACAAATAATGAATAAAGATCAGAAGCGCTTTTAGGAAATTCGATTTTCGTTCGTAAATATGTCACGGTCATATCGGTCTACGATTTGATATGCTTGACTTTTTATTTATTCCGGATCAATGTAGTGAATAGCACTACAGGAGGTTATTGTACTCCTCGTGTCGCTGTGGCGATGTGCGAGGGGCACATTTCAGTACCACAGGATCGAATAAACGGGGAAACAAATAAACGACTTAAAAGGGTGGCCAATAAAATTTATCGAAGAAACATCGAGGTACAGTAAGCGTTATGGTATTTGTAATCGCGTCTCGTCAATTAAAACTAATTATATTTTGCATAAGCTTTACCCATGTCGCCGCTAGTATTACACATACCTGTATCATAATCCACATTAAAATTTATTGTGAATTTTTTAATTTAAATAACTGCCACTTTTTAATGCTTGATAAATATTTTAATGCTTGGTAAATACAACGTCGTATTTACAATGCAATACACACCTTAGCGAAATATTGAAAGTAAATCTATTCATTGGTATTATAAAATGCGATCCGTCAAGCTCAGTGGGTATGGCAACAGACTACTTAGCGGGGTCCCGGTTTCGATTCCCGGCGCAGGTTCTCGTTCATTCGATCCTGGGGTACTGGTACTGATAAAAATATGCCCTTCACATATTGCCTAAGCAGTGATCTCCTGCTGTGATATTCTCTCAGTGAAGGAAATTTCCCAACAAAAAATAAAAATAAATAAAAAAGCGTTGATTTTTTAGTTCATCCTCGTATTCGGTTCTTGACGATAGACAAGAATAGAATCGCCGTCAACTGTTTGTCACAACGACATCGTCGCGAGAGACGCCAAGTTGGGCGAATGGCGTTTTCGTACGAGGGCCACGTTCTGCGAGAACATGTCAACGTTTCCGCCCATACACTTTCAACGCGAACACAATAGTTTAGTGTTTTCTGGAAACTTAGCATTTTCATCACGACCGAGAGATGCAGTTTTTCATAAAATGCGATAGTGTGTCTTTGTGCGAACATTCTCAAGCCAAACACCATTTTTTAGATGCACGAGAGCAGATGACGTTCAAATGCATAGGCATATTTTTCCCATCCAGGTAGGACTGTGATTCAAATTCTATTGTTTCGAGATCGATTGAAAGATGTAGAGTGCGCTCCACCAGGTATATTTATCAACATTTTATATATTATCTCTACATCTTCTTTATTATCTATTCTCATCCCAATTGTGATCCTATCCAAAAATAATGGCAAAATCAATTAATACTAGCTAAATTAAAATTATATCTTTGACCAGAGAGGGGAAACTGCAACTTCTTAGATTATATTTTAATGTATTGTCATAAGAACTCTTATTACAATAACACGATTATATGGAATTGCATGATAATTGATTGTAACATTACAAAAATACATGCAATTTTTTAATATTACAAAACTATACTACTTTTTCTGTGGGTCACGCATTTCATCATTTACGTCCGAACAGTCATTTTTGCGAGGTGCGAGGTTGCAGGACCCACAGAGTCAGTTCATACTTTAAGTCAGTTTAAACTGTTTAACCATACTCGTCTTTATTTTGAAGCTGTCCGGAACCATGCTCCTTTAATCGCTAATTGAATGGTTTTTCATTGGTCGTGTTCCTTGCGTCGTCTCTTAGTCTAATGCCTAGTAGAATGACAATGACTAGTATTGATAGCTAGTAGTATTTAGAAATATTGTTGCCGTTGTTTTCAATCATATTTCCCTAGTTTATAATAACGTAGGAGAACGCTGACATTAATTTTAAGCAAATACAAAAATACTTTCATTTATTTAATTTAGTCTGCCTGTGTGACTAATTCATCAGCAGCTGCATAATTACATATGTGATCCGCAGTAACGTCATAATCATGGAAATGACATGATTGGGACGTCACTATCGAAATGTCGAACAATGTAATGGTCTTCTGGCCAAGTGTGTTTATCCAGTAACTTATGGCGTCAACCCCAATTGGCGCACTATCAGGCATAAAATAAATAAAAAAAATGATGTCATTTTGTATTTCCCGGAAGCCTCCCAACGAAAGACGTCGTTCAACAGTCTCGCCAGTTCTGGTACAGTGGCGCCCTCTAAGACATAACCAACTTAATGGATACGTACTGCTTTACGCCAGACCTTCCAACCTCTTTGACTCGTCTGCGCATAACGGGATCACCAGTGATGGTCTCACACGTTGACTGGGGCGTCGGCCATAACGCTAGCCAGTCGTTTATACGATCTCTTTCCCCCCCCCCCCCAAACTTGCAGACCGTATAATTCCGCACGCGAGCAACTCTACACTGTGCGTTTATAAACAAACAGCCGCACTACATTATATGGTAGAGACGACGAAAACTATACACTTTTATCCGATGAAGATATACGCGGTGGCGCGTGTGTATATGTGCGTGGGTGCGCGCGCGCGCAATAATACTTATGAGCAATAAAACCGGATGCACATAATAAATAAGCGCGAAATTGAGCCGCCGACAGCTGCACTTGTTACAGCATTTGGTTAGCGCCCGCCGGCTTTTTATTGGAGCACGTTTGGTGGATTTCGACGCTGCTGCATCGACTGCGGGGGTGGTGGTGGTGATGGTGAGGAAGGGTTGTGATGGAGTGAATCGAAACGAATTTGGGTCAATGTTAAAGCTATGACGCTGGAACGAGACCTGCAGACAACGTCTGGAACTAGGCGAGGACGATAATTGGGTGGATGCGAGGAAGGTATTTATTTTTTTGGCAATATGTGCTATGGAAAGACAGTTATTGGTATACTGTAATTCTTACTCTGATTCTTCTTTATGTAGCCTAAAATTAAATGTTTTTTTCTCGACCAGAGATAAACGGAAACGGCAACTTCTTGGAGCTTATTGATGAATTTAATAAATTGAATAACACATAATACAATAACAGCGATGTTATGAAATTGTATAAAATAACCGTTGTATGTGTATTAACATTTAAGAGTTTTTGAAGATGTTGCCGTTTCCGTTTCTCTCTGGTCGAAAAAAAAACACATTTCATTTTAGGCTACTGCAATCCAAGGGCTCCTATAAACAATTATTTTTATAAATCTTCTTTATTTCCGAACAGCTGTTTTCGCGAGCTGCATCTTCTCCAGGACCCACATAAAATGTGGGTCCTGGAGATGTTCCCTCACCTTTTAATATTATACCCCTCACCTTGCACCTTGTTATATAAAGCACATGTGAAAGTTATTAATTATTTTTCGTTTATTTATATTTTCTTTTTATCAATCTTTTATTTCTGGTCTTGTGAAAGGCGCCCCAATTAGTTTTTTACCGTGTGGTGGTGGGCTCGATATTTTGTCAGAGCATTTGTACCACGGTTGCGCTGCGCCAAAAATGCCGACTTTAAATATATTCTGTAAACAAGGAATACATTTTTCTCAATTCTTTCTCAAGTAAACAGTTTTCTCAAGTCTATCAACCATTCGCGTCACAGCTGTTTACAGGAGGTCGTCTTATCAGCACAATTAGAGGATCTGAAATTCTTACTTTGGTTTCTTCGCCAGGAATCATACAAGTGACTGTCGTACTTCCTTGATGCAAGTCTTTTAACCAACTAAACCGCGGCGGGCCGAACATCGCGGTACATGCAACCACAAATTTATTACCATGTGGTTAAAATGGTTAAAATAAACGACATGTTTCCTTTGAAGTACTACTTAAATCAAGGACTTTCTTGTACGTCTGTCACGAAGCGTGGCTCTCTAACGGACGGCTCCGACGAGGGACTAGCGTCTTCGCACAGTGCGTTGATTCGCCTCTGTGACCCCGAAGCGTCTCATTCCATAAGACACTCGAGCGAGCTGGCGTCACTTGACAAGACGCAGTTGTAATTTCTTGATGACATTTCACGAAATGGAGAAGACCTCGGGCTGGTCAAAAATGCTCAGCATTTGTTGGGCCGCTATTCTGGTGAGACCGGAGTAAGCTTGAAATTAGCTCATATTAGGAAGTTCTTTGTGAACGTTTTAGCGGTACGTTAATCGATAAAAAATTATTATATGCCGCTCGTATTTAAAAATGTTTAAAATATTTGTTGTGACATTCAAATATGCGCTGGCTTTTCCAGTTCAGTAATTTTTTTCTATGTTAAGACGTTGGTACAAATCGAAGGCTCAGTGGGTATGGGAACATGCTACGAAGCCAACGGTCCTGGGTTTGATTCCCGGCGTAGGCTTTCGTTTATTCGTTAGCCTGGGGTACTGGCGTCACCCCTGAGCTTCCATTAGGGAGTCCA
>JAUJYS010005160.1:0-11267 GCA_033995665.1 Melogona broelemanni
TATCGAACCTACCATAACCTAACCTGCGCATGCGTGTACGCGCGCGCGCGCGTACGTCCGATAGAACGTATTTTCTGTTTGTTCATGTCACGCTCGTGTAGTTATGCCTATTTTTGAAACCGCAACCACTTGACACTTTTGAACTTGAACGTGTCCGTCGTCACCTTGATATGCCCACTCGTGTATACCGAAAGCGTTAATTTGGGAATCAACGAGATAGTACACACATTGAGGGTGATTGTTGTTCGAGTGGTGACGGCAATTGAATCGAGAAACGTGACTCGGCACCTGACTTCTCTAATCTATAGAGAACCTAGTCATTCATTCACGTGCCAAATACATCTATAAACGTGATCGGAAACATGGGCGAGTCTCATGTCCAAAGTTCATAACTGCCGTCCTCATCGAATCAAATGATAATTATAATTCTTCTTATTTTTCACGAATATTTTCAACAATGTATTTACAATGTATGATAACTTGAGATAAGTTCATCGCATAAGAAGCAAGGGAGCCAATGTTGCACGAAATTGGTACGATGGAGTTTAAATTCGAAGTTGAAGTAACGTGTTATTCAATGATTCAGTCAACGCCATTCTTCTGGTGATTGGATTGAACTTTAACGTCACGTGATATTTATTGTGTGAATTATATTGAGCAAAAAATAACTTTCATGGCAGTATATGTAGTCAAATATGAATTTGATATGATTCCATTAACGTGATACAAATTTCGTTTATCATATTTTTACTTTTAATTTGGTTCTGATGGAAAGATGACTATTATTTGAGCTGGAATTGTGCAAGCAAAGACAATCACAGCATCTGTTCGGCACACTGATTTAACTTAATTCGATAAAGTGATACAAATTTTTTTAATAAAATTTTATTTAGTACGTAATAAAAGCACGTATGGTAAAACGAAAAGACATTTTTTTGTCGGAACCATTTAGTTTATTTGATTTTGCATATAACAATTGGACATGAACAGTCGGTTCTCATTCATTTGGATCGGAAACAGTTAAACACAGTACAAGTTTGTCACAAGATGAATTATTATTTTTCTAATTGGAGAAATTTGGAAGACATCGAATGGATCGAATGGATTATTTAGAGAGTCAGATGTCAACAAATGTTCGTGCGAACGTTTATCATTTCGTTTTTCGGGTGATGTCGTCGTTGATTATGTTTCCCTTCATGTGCTCCTCCTCCATGTGGAGAGTTTCATCATCACTTCTGAATGCCGTCGCTTTATCTTTGCGGTTTTTGGCGTTCTTGCCCACCAGGGAGTTGTCCACATAACGATAAGTTCCATGAAATTTGTCCCAGAATTCCAGATTGAATCCGAAGTTGATGTTGAAATATCTGCAACACAGTACATTTTCATCTGAACCAAGCCACAAATACGCAGGATAATATGATACCATCCTCTTTACTAACTTTACTGAGAAGTCTATGCCTGTTTTGAATGTTACATTTCAGTTATAAATTTGCTGAATACATTTCAATTATAAATTTGTGAAGTGTAATTGTTTTACAAGACCATTTTAAGTGTTGGATTCGTTCCTTTCGAAAAGGAATCCGTTCCTGATTCTACAGAAATTGAAAGGAACCTAACCGTTCCAAGTTCATTTCCTAGAAACTTTTCAGTTCCTTCGATTACAAAATATTTTTTTCTTTTTAAATATACCGATTAGTGTACTGTTGACAAAAATTGTGATTACGTTCATGTTGGCATTTGCGGGATAATTTGCGGACGCAGATTAAAATATTTTGCAATTTCTGCTTGATGCTGCAAAAATTGTTCCTCTGTCGATACACTCGTAGAAAATTGAAAGTGATGGAAAAAGGAACTTTGTGCACAGAAAAGTAACCTGCGTTCCAGTCCCTCAAAAAAACAACTAAACCGTTCCATCATAAGAAAAGGTACCTATTCGTTCCTTAGCTCTTCAAAAAAGAAAAATTCCCTAGGAATGGAACTTTTCTGTTCCGTTCCTAACCAACATTGGCCATTTTTTACTCACTGATGGTGGTTGTCGTGGAATGTAGTGTCCGGCTGCCAGGGATAAATCGAATCCATTTTCACTCCGGAATGATCAATCAGACCAAAGTAGTAAATGTAAAATAGGATGGTGATGTAGACGACTGAAATGCAATAAATATCGATTTAGTAAATTGCAGAGTGAGCATTAATTTGCACATTCCACTCAAGTTACCACATTACTTACCAAGAATATTAATATTTTAGAGGCCAAATACACTTACGGAAATGCAAAGGTACCACGAAAGATGGCAACACTAACAGCGTTTGAAAAAATAAAAATTCAATTGGATGAAAAGCGGTAGTGGAAAAAGCCGTAGGTTGTTTGTAGTAGTGATGCACTTTGTGGAAATTTCTAAAAAGGATTAGGTGAAATACAGTATGTGTTAATTATGAAGTTATTTAATATGGTGCCTAAGATGTTGCATTTAAAATGATTCGTTGATAAGTAGCTTACCTGTAAAAGAATGGAATGTGCATAAGTCGATGTCCGTAATATGCTCCTGCGTCCTAATCAAAAATTACATTTGAAAACAAAGGGTGATGATTTTGCCATTTGTAATCATTAGTCAATAAGCAAAAATTTCAATGAAATAATACTGAGATATTATTCTTATTCAATCAACAAGGCACAAGGCGATAAAAATTTTTATTACCTCGTAAATGAATAGTAGAACAATGGATGCGAACAGCCACGGATATCCATATTCGTCCAGTTTGTAGTATAGGGTGCAGTAACCTCCGTTGTAAATGTAACACGCCAGCATGGCGAACGTGATGCATCCTTTGACAATTGCGACATTACCAATTGTAGTTATTAAAATAAACTTTTGACGAAAAATTGTTAAGTAGAAAAATATTATGCAAACGAATAAAAGGGATTGAGCCGCGTGTTACCTATGCCAACGTTGATTGTACCGGAAATAATTTCGTGTCTTTCCATTTCAGGAGTCAAAAATTTGTTCGGTTGGCATTTCCACGTCTCTGGGTTTCCTCTTTGGCGAATGTAAAAGTACCACTTTCAAAATGTGATTGAAAGAAAATAGATTTATTAACACATCACATACTGTTAATGTGCTTTCATTTTGTTGTTGTTCATTAAAAAATAATGTTTAACCGATATTTGGATTTAACGATTATAAAAAAATTTACCGTTTAGATTTTTCACAAACAATTATTTATTAACAATTTCCAACCAGATCATAGTGTTTAATTTCCATTAAAATATCTGTATATAAAAAATATCTACAACATTTTTTTTAATGTTCTGTAAAAAATGACGCGTATTTAGTTGTATTAGATGAAATAGAATACCTGCAAAAATCCACAGATGCTGAAGAAGAATGTGTAGGAAACGGAGAATGACATTAACAAGAAAAACGGCAGTCCCTGTAGCCTCAATTGTTCCAAAGAGAAATTGGAAAAATCTAGTTCCGGAACTGCTTCGTTCGTGCCGTTGTTGTACGGACTAGCGCTTCTAATGAAGTAGACGAGAATCAAAAGCCAGTCTCCTAAACGTCGATTGATTCGGAAAGTACAAAAGAAATAATATAAAAATTATTTCACCAATTTAAATATTCGTTTGACAAAATTCCCGAATAGTACAAATTTTAGTCATTACCAAATCATGAAATGATCCCTTGTAACTGTCTTTCTTATGTGTCAAATTGCGAACAGTGAGGGTTAATTTAATATGAAATCTAATAAGCCTGTCGAGATTAAATTTCATTCGTGATTTGTTCATAGATACAAGTTTATACATTTTGTCAGTTTATAAAAAAATACTTTTTTAAAACGTGCTTTATAAAAAGTTTTATCGGATACATCGTCGAATTTTGAAAAATGAATATTAAAATTGAATTTATTTATGTGTTATAATTTATAACTAATTTATTCACGTTGAGCTTACCTCTCATGGTCGAACCGGCAATAAAGATAATAACGGTGGCAATCAGAGTACCCAAAAAATTGGGAATCTTGCTCCATACTTTGTCCAAGACCTTGTAATAGTTGTCCCGGGCGTTGACGAAAAATGTGGGCAAACCAGAAGCATCGGGCTCCTCTTTGGTCGACGAAAGAGTCTTCTTCCCCATTTTTTATTTTTTATTTTAATTAATTTCCGAGGTTAGTTTGTCGAAAACAGTATAGGAGAGTTCCGCCGTTTTCAACTATGTAGCGGCGGACACCTACTAACGCTGTACCGGTGCTCGACAGTTCACCCTCTCAAACTTCGACTTTATATCTCTTAACGGTGATTAAAATCGTCGATATTTTCATTCCGTTGATCAGGTGGTTCGCTCTTTGTTTCAGATGCACGGTTGAGATGGACAGAAGCGAACGTGATGTAATCATAGGCGACACGATTTTAATCGATTACCAACGAGATTACGTTTGTGCAATTATTCAATACCTTATTCCCTGTTTGGTTTCTGTAGGCAACAATGACCACGAATATTAAGACGATACAATAAATGCTTGATGAGTGATGAGAGCCAGTAACGGTAGCCGCATTTTTTTTAATAAAACCCCTACTTTTTATTTTTTAAATTGAGAATATCTAAAATATTTCGGTCGAATTTCCAAGTTTTAGTTTTAGTTATAAAATCATATAGTCAACTCATAAAATCATATATAGTTATAAAATATATCTCATGTACAAAATAAATATTTTTTTCTTCCGAAATCGACCCTCATTTTTTGCAATTATTGAAGTACGTATTTATTCTCGTGATTAATTTTATGGAGATGATAATACAAAGCTTTATAGCAAATGTAAAATTTGCTCGAGTGTAAATATTTTAGTCAGTATTCAAGTAATTAACCCCATGCTTCAGTTTTTAAGCAAGGAGTTTATTTTAAGGAGGAAGGAGTAATTTTAGTGAAGTGTCACGCTCAAAAACGGGTTAAAAAACAATAGGGCATCGTTAAGTAGCAATGGTGGGATAATTTCAGATGTAATTTAATTAATGATGAGTATGTTACTTTTTTTAATTAATGATTAATGGTGTGTTTATTGAAATTTTCCACGCCGTTGTTTCTACGTCTTGGTCCTTCTATTTCCATCACATAAAAATTAGCTTAATTTACTAAAATTAAACTGACGATATTGGCATTGTCTACGGTACATTGAGCTATATCAGTATAAATCAATTAACCGTGCATTTTGTCATAGTGAATCAGCATTATTTGGTACTCAAAGTGCTGGTGATTCACATCATTTTAAATGTTTTTGTTCACTTTTATAATCATCAAGTGCAAGCGAACTCGCATTGCACTCAAAATGCACCTACTACACGTGTGCAAGCTACGTTTGCCAGCGCAATAAAATATGACTTCGTTTACTTTCCAAAAACGATAAGCAAATTGTAAATAATTATAATTATATTATTATTTTTTAATTATTTCAAAATTTGCTGCGAAAATGATTTCGTAATCTTTTTCAAAATTATCCCCAAAAATGTTTATTGTCATTTCATGGCCAGTGTAATGCCAATAAACATTTACAGCCATTAACAATAAACGTGATACAACAGCACTGAGAAAAATACTAATGCAGTCATGAAATATGTGTGCTTTCGTAAACTGTTTCATTTTTATTTTTTTAATATTTTTATTTCCTTTTGTATTTTAATTCCCACATGGAGATGCAGTTGGAAGACTTAGTAAAGTAATATTTATTAGTGCGCTTGCACTGTTATAGTAATGCGAACAAAAATAGCACGATGTCAAATTTTGATAAATTTACAGATCCGTTTATCGGTTAATTGCTGCAGTAGATAATGCAGCATAAGCTTTCAGAGAAATTTTCATTATAAATCGATGAAATCAGATTGTTTCCGAAGTTCCCAGTAGCCTATTTGAAGTTGCTCTCAAGAGAATTTTTTTATCCTAAATCAGTGAAATCTGATCGTTACCAAAGTTCATTGTTGACGGTTGCAAATACATGCACAGTACAACCACTTGTATTCAAATCTACATATAGTGGCACTCGATGAAATATATTTTGCATAAAACTTGAAATCTTTATCTTTTTTATCAGGAGCACTTCACTTACAATTACTGTACTTACTTTAGTCACTTTCATACAATGTTGTGGAAACAAAATTGTTGCTAGTTAAAAATTAGTTTCGTTTATATGAATAGATAAAATGAGACCTTCCGAGGATCACAAGGATTACAAACTGTTTTCTATTGAATACTGTAGATATTTCTAACATTATCCAAACCAAGGGATTAACCGTGTTGTTACTATTTTCAATTGTTAGTATTTATTTGGCGCTCCCAAATAATTAGCATATCGTAAATTAAGATAACTTGTTATTCATTATACTCAAATCATAAAATAATACTGGTATTTGTATAATATGAAGTAAATTAAGATACATCCGATCTGGCCGAGAGGTGAGCGTGCTCGCTCGCCAACCAGCTGATCCGGGTTCGATTCCCGGTGACGATACTGCGCGGAGGAAGGCTGTTTTCTGTCTTTTGTATTGTTTTTGTATTCTGTCTGTATTTTGTCTGTATTCTGTATTCTGCTTTTTTTGTTCAGGGGGGCTTCTGCTCCCTGAAGTCACCAGGTGTCGGGGATCGAGGGTCGGGATCCGGAGACGACGCGAGGGACACAACAAAAATTAAGATGTTAGCGAAAATTTTATTGTGGTCTCAGGCAGATAATTATCCAACTTGGGAACAAACGAATTGGAGTATTTTT
This sequence comes from Melogona broelemanni, assembly GCA_033995665.1. Taxonomy (NCBI): domain Eukaryota; kingdom Metazoa; phylum Arthropoda; class Diplopoda; order Chordeumatida; family Chordeumatidae; genus Melogona; species Melogona broelemanni. The sequence goes on from JAUJYS010005160.1 coordinate 6,752, forward strand.
TTATCTCGTCGGGCACTTGAAATGTGATTTTGATACATCGTTGCGAATGAATGTGCCGTAAATTTAGTACAAATAAACACTAAAAAAGACCAGGCATAAAATTCATAATTGAAAAAAACAACGAATTTTACTGTCATAATTGCATTTGTTTAGAACTCGGTACAACATTACCAGTAATAAAAATTATATTTTGCAAGGAATTAAAAAGTGCTGTAACATTATCACCAAATAGGACGAATAAATGAAGTCATACAACACAAAAATAAGGAATTATCGAAATGTTAAGCTGCGTGAATAAAAAATAAATTACACGGACTTGCACCAAACAAACGTTGCTTTTTTTTTGTATTACTCTACACATTATTTAGTTTAGTAGGACGCAAAACGGGACTAGGATAAAAACATACTCATAAAATTGGGAAAAAATACAATCGGATTATTTATTTAAAAAAAAAAAATAAGCATCTCATACACAATTTATTTTCTTTCCCTTTTTTTTCGTTTCTCGGGAATGAACATTATTATAGCGAACTGAACGACTGATTAATTAGAAGATAGGTCGAACCAAGCAGCGGCACGTTTTCTAAGGATAAACTTGGGGTAAAACCTGGTTACTTTCTCATACAATGTTTGTTTAACATCGCAAAAAAGGGTACCCGCACAATGTTGGTCACTTAAAAAAATGTACATTAGACAATTGGACTTGCCATGCTCGTTTCAAATAGCGCACATAAAAAACATCGAGCACAGATTTAGGAACACCGGTGCATGTGGAAATACCCCAAAGCGGGACATAAGTCTTTTTTCGCCTGATCGGCTGCAGATGACGTCTCACCGGAGATCTTTAATGACGACTGTAGCCGACTCATCTATTTGGACGTGCCCGGATTCCTAAAATAAAATAGCATTGTGAGTAAAACAGGCGCACATTGAGTGATTCATAAGGGTTGACTTTCCATGGAGCAGTTTTTCAGCAGGTGAATCCACCGAGCAGTTATTTTTTATCATTCCAGAAACATATTGGACGACCCTATTAAATGTGTCTAACTTACACCATACAGTGGAGGTTCTTTCGGATGGGGATGGAAACCTTGTAGTTGACACTTTGCGATGTAGTTCAACCCGAAGTCGTTCGTCAACGAATAGATGCCGATCCTACAAATAAATCCCGACACAATGAAGGCGCGATGCACTGAAATTTCGCAGAGCCGTTATCTATCCCTTCGGCTCCACAGCGAATCAACCGTCAGGGGAAGATTTTATACTCACTCGTCGTATTTGGGCGCAATCACAATGGCGATGGCCTCGGGAAGCATCAGCTGGTAGGAGCAGTGCGTATGCAGGTCCACGCTAGACATGAAGCTAGTCTGCGAGGGATGCGTCTATATTCGAAATAATAGCGAGCACCTAGGTTAAACAAATCCTAATGCCTGGCGTGCCAACTGTCTAAACTTGAATTTAAAAAAAAAATATTTTTCTCACGTGAATCCAACCCAGAGTTATCAGGTCGTGTTGATCCTGGAACTCGAAGATATCTTCCTCGTTCTCGGTGGTACAGGAATCGGGCGTGCCCTTCTGTTTGGGGACCACCAAATGCGTGATGGTAAACCTGTTTTGACACTGGATAAAAAATGAACCGGCGATTAATGAAAAATCCACGTTAGCAATTTATATGCTAGACTGTTAAGACTAGGTTAATATTTTGACGGCACTAAAAAATTCAATAGCATAATTCCTGACTCGACTTAAATATAATTTCAAGTTTAACTATGACATGGAACAAATTAAGTAAGAATACTCATATTTATAAATAAGTAAAACTAGATATTCATTTTATTATTTCAATCAAGAAAATTAAATAAAGAACTGCATTCCATACAGGATTGGGTCTGCTAAAAAGTTTGAACAAACCCATTCCTGAATTTACTATTTCGATACAAGACGCCCATCAAAAAAAATTGCGGCAGCAGATTGCAATTATGCCGTAATCGTATGCATAATTGTTTCAAACTGATTAGAGTGATTACCATTTTGCCAGTAAGAATGCCGCACGTCTCGGAATTTCTACTCGTGTTCTGTTCGGCCAGTCTGATAAAGTTGGGCATGAGGGCAGCAGGAACCACCACGGTTCGCAGCTGCATTCCGTTGGCTCCGGTGGCGCCCGGGGTCCACAGCGAAAACGGTTTGGTCGATCGGTCGATCGAAGGTGTCGTGCTAAAATCACAAGATAAGAGAAAAAAGACAAAAAATAATCACTCAATTTCCGTTGGCTGCAATCGAAAAATTAAATTTAAGGAATATCCCCGCAAAAAAAAAAAAAAAAAAAAAAATATTCCACCAGGGAAAAAATATCAAAGAAGAAAAATAGAAGCTAAACTTTTTCAAAGAGATTTTCTGAACTCAAAAGCCATTAATTAAAATAGAGGACACACTAAGGCCGTAAAATGTGTGAGTGTGTCACGTTTATTAATCGCCCGACCTACCTCACTTGCAGATCGGGCCTGCTGGCCACCTCCACGGTGGACGGTTTCAGATCCCGCGAGGGGATCGCGGGGATGGCGGCGCCGGTGACGGGCGTCTGCTCTGGAAAGACGATATTGTAGTCGGAGGAGGGCGAGTCTCGCGCGCCGGTCACGTTGTCCCAGTCGTAGCTGAGCCGATCGGCCAGGGCGTTGCCGTCGAAGTTGGAGCCGGGCTCGGCTTCGATGCGCAGACTCTTTATCCGGTCCAGCTCGGCCAGCATCAGGCCGCGCTTCTCTTCCTCCTGCCGCCTGCGCTGCTCTTCTAGACTACGTAGCTCCTCGTCGCGTTGCCGCTGCCGCTCTCGTTCCGCCCGCTGCCGTTCCTCTTCTTGTTTCTAGAGTAGGCGAGCGAAATAGTTTTTTTTGTACTGTTTGTTAGGATGCGTATTCGTTTCAAAAACCCCCAGTGGGTAACATGGTAATTTGGCCGAGCATAGGCTTCTATAAGTTTACAACGCAGTTAATAAATTTAAGTCACCATTTCAATTTTTTTTCATTTAAATTTCCATACCGTTCTATCATAACTTCCATATGATTTATCAAATTTTTGCCAACCTTCTGCAACAGCCACTTTTCGTATTCCTTTTCGTACTGCTCCTTGAGAATACCTTTTAATTTCTCCGCATTGGAGAAAGCAGATATGGATTTCTGAGGAAAAACGGACAGGTTAGCGCTAAAACGTATTTACGATAAACTTAATAGTATGTAACGAATCTAGGACAAAGTTGGACAACATAATTTAATTCATAAAAATGTAGTTTCGTATTCATAAATAATTATTTTAAGCCCGAATTGGGTTACAAATTATGCTCTCTTGGATTCTCACCGACGAGAGGATTCCAAATAATCATGAAATAATTATCGTAGGAAAATCAAAATATCAGAAAATAATTCACGCGAAAGACGTGCAGATTGAATTGAGGAAATAAAAATAATTATGCTGACCGATTTAATCTCCTTCTTGTCGATAGCTAGTGCGCCGCCATAATCCGGATGATGTTTCATTTTTTCCACAAATAACCTAGACACGAACACAGAGTACATTTGATTTACTGGATTAGTGAATTGTTAAGTTCCTGTAACAAATAAATATATAAAAAAGAAGATTGCAAAAAGTTTGTTTTGTCAGAAAGCTGAACGACAAATTGTCAACATATATTGTGCAGACCTGAAATGTAGGTAGTGGTCTTCCAGTCAGTAAAATATAATTACTATCAGCCAGTTTTTTTACGTAACAACTTTTTTATGCAACTTGAAAAGTTGACAATCGCAAGAACTAAACGATACACATTTGGTGTGACAACTCATTATCTTGAAACTACCGGCTAGAGTGTCGGTAGTTACAACAAACCTACGTTAGAAATTTGGAGTACAGAATGAAGGCGTTCTCCAGATTCTTCTCCTGCATGTAGACGTCGGCCATCCGAATCATCTCGAACCCGGAGCGGAAGTAACGCTTGATCGGAATCTTGGCGTCCACCTCCACGGACGATGCGATCTCGCTGAGCATCTTGAGTCGGGCGGCCGGCGTCTGTTTGTAGCGATCCTCGGAGACGTCGCTGAAGTAGGACATGATGGTGTCCAGGGGCTACGATCCCTTCGAGACAAACAAACAGAACAGTAAACACAACAGCAATTGTAACAGGCAACGAACTACGATTCCATCCAGCATGATTCATAGAATTTCTCAAGTCTAGGATCCTGGTTCGATAACGGTAGAATTTTATAAATGTACCAAAATAAAGAAGGCACGCCCACCTGATTCAATAGGATAAATACATGTATTGAAGGCAGGTATTCCAGCATGCACCGGAACACCTGATTCAAGAACAGTAAATTGAAAAATCCCGAATCATTTTCCACCTATGGAACAAGGCATTTTAAATCAAAATCTTCATTGTTGTTCAAATAAACAATCAATGGCTCAGTGGGTATGGGGACATGCTACGAAGCCAACGGTCCCGGGTTCGATTCCCGGCGCAGGCTTTCGTTTA